>JAXGGA010011819.1:0-40960 GCA_038373865.1 Uloborus plumipes | reverse complement strand
TAAGAAATATCAAACATTTTTTCTTCATTTCTTCATTGAACTCCTTTTCGATTTGTCATTGCCTCTTGGATGCCCTCATATGTTTTTTTAAATACATTTTGGCATATTTTTCATAGATCATTTTCAGTTTGGTCACAAAATTTGGTTTTTGTGTTGTCGGTAAGCATCTTTCTGATAATGTTAATTTCCTAATCTTTAAATCATGAAATAGCCGGCCCATTGCTTCACCATTTGTTGGTAATTGGTTGTTATTATGTATATCAAGAACTGAAACAAGTTGTTCTATCAGCTATATTACAGTGTGGATATGATATTGTGAAAACTATTATTGAATTCTCATACCACTTATTGGAAAATTAATATAAAGTTAATGTACTGTTATTTAACTATAGGAAATATTCATTAAAATTAAACTTACTTCTGAAAAATTTAGAAAATTAAAACTAAATCAAAAATGAATATAATGTAAGCTTTAGTTTTTATATAAAATGTTGACACACAATTTTAAAGTTAGAGCTACAGTAAGTCGAGAACAAAATAGCAGTGTTCCGTTTACCTAAAATGGCGATTAAAAATTACAGTTTCAGAGTTCTGAAAACACTGAAATTAACAATAACTGATAAAATTTAATATAGAAAACATTCTGCTTTAAACTATATTATGCTTAAAATGTACAAATTAATGAATAAACAATAAAAAAAAATCTTTAAATATTTGTTGCATCATGCATATTTTGTACCGAAAATAGGGCATAAAATTGATTTTGGGTGCTCATGAGAGGTCTGTTAATCTTGAAATATTTGGCTAAAATTTTTACCACACCTTTAAAATGGCATTTGGCACAACTTGAGTGGGTATGCACATTGATTTTTGAAAATTATTTTTTTTGGGACAGTCTAATCCACATTTCCGCTTGTTCTTAATCTCGTTGTTTCGTTAATGGCACTATATAATCCAGTCAATGAATACATTATAGAATGCATGGAATATGCGAGAGTATTTGACTACAGAATATTGTTAGGGGTAGTTAGTAAGTTAATATACTGAAAGTCCCCGACCCTGGGGGGTGAGCTAAAGGTGGGGGGGGGAAGAGGAAGCAAATTTTGGGTTTCTCGAAAAATCGCGGAAATGGTGGGAAAAATTGGTTTAAAATAAAAATTCAAGCTAAACAAACTTCGTATAACAGTGTTTCTACACATATTTGTCGAATTTTCAATAATTTTCAGGTGTATATTGTGAAAAAACGAGAAATTTCGGAAAAACTCTATTTTTGTCAAGCAACGTTGAATGGTTCTATTTTAAAAAGGGAGACAGCTTGATTACGAAAATGCACGATAGCAGCATTTCCACGTACTTCGGTATTATTTTATTTTTATAGAAATGATAAGGAAGAGAAAAAAAAAAAAAAACACCAACACAAATCAACACCTCAAATATACGAATGTAACGAAAAACAAAACAAAACAAAGAAAAATCCCTTCTCATTCCTTATCTCTCTTATCACAATCACCCCCTGTTTCATAAAATCGGTTGAGACCTGACGCATGCGCGAATTCGAGGAAGGTCGCCGAAAAGAACATCAAACAGTATCTATATATCCATCTATATATACATATAAATATATAGGCAGAGACAGACACATATATATGATATTTAACGTAATTATCCGCCCCTAGAATTCCATTTTCGCATATTTTGCCATCTATCTTTAATGGCCTGTAAAAAACTAATGAGACAATATTTTTTTGGGAACATTGTGTTTTTTTCATCTGTAGACTCCAAGGATTCAGAAAAATATCACATTTTGTAGTCCCCGAAGTTGGCAAACGAAACCATGTTTCTAAGCATCTTTTCTGCCTTCGGCCCACAGACTAAATGTGATTTAATCGTATTCCTCAGGACGTTATTATGTGCGCCATTTTGTTTCAATGTGAAAATGCTTCGTCGAAGAGCGTTGACTATTCGAAGAAGAATTATTCCAGGATTCTGCGTAGTTAATCAAATTGACTGGAAAAATAATTTGGATCTTTTCATGTGTTATTCGGTATCCAGCATTTCCTCTAGCTCAACATTTTTAAGAAGACTTCGTTTATCGCAATGGATAATCAAAATGGGCAACAAAAGGGCGTGTTAGTATATTTTAAAATCTACTCGCTCCATTGTTGCCTTTTTTGAGCAACAAAATCTGAAAATTTTTATTTAAGAGGTAAGAATTTTTATTTTTGTTACTGCTATTTTTATTTTAATCTGAGTCCAGACTTAACAGTTAGTTATTTCATGATGTAAACCAATTGTGCATTTTAGTAGTTGCATGTATAAACTTACTGTTGCTGAGGGTTAGTAAAATTTAGTGAATTGATTTTTGTAATTTTATATCAAGATTTAAAAGCTTAGTTTCAAAACTTAGCTTTTTTACTTTATGACTTTACTTCGTTAATGTGACGAAATTAATGTTGTCAAAACTACGAAAATGATTGTCAATTTGACGATACTAGGATAAAGAAATATTTCGCTACATTTGACGAAATTCATCCCCAAAAAAAATGACGAAATGTTCGCTCGGGGTATATTCTTGGAAGTGATTTCATCAAAAACAAAGAAAATTCGTTAATTTTGAGAGTGCATTTCTGAAAGTGTTGATCACTATGAACACCATAACGTAAATATATATGAAAATAAAGGAAATCAGTAACAATACAGTATTTTTTTTTTAAGGAACCACGAATGTTTCAAATTCAGAAAGGAAAAAAAACTTTCGGAAGAACTTAATTTTTATTCAAACATAAGAGAAAATATTTTTAAAAGAGTGCACCTTGTTAATACTTTTTAATTTTTTGAAGTTATGCGCTCAGAAATACTATGCATTGATCATTCCATCTTCAAAATATTTGAGTATTTTATGCGAGATTGATGTAATCTTTTCAAAAAAATCATGTTATTTTAATGAACTAAAATTTTTAATGAAAAAAAAAAAGCCAATTCTTGTATTGCTTTAGTATTTTTTTAAAGGCAAGATGTTTAAAAGTTTGAAGTATATGAGCGGATATTTTCAAACTTTTTCTAAAAAACAAAATTCGTAAGAGTTTTAAGTTTACATTTTTGCTCATCATTTTGTCTTATATATATATAATTATCTGGTGAGCTAGTTTACGCTCCTTTTTTAATTGCTCTATTTTTCTGTTTCTCATTTTCCCATATTTTAATCACCCACATTTTTACGTTATAGGCTTATACCTATACGCTTATACTTATATATGCAAGATGGAAAATTATTGAAATTTTGCAAAATAAACAAGCGCTTTTATAGCAGCTTAATATTAATAGCAAATAATATATGAAAGTTTAATAAATTAGTCCTTTAAGTGGCGCAAAATGTGTAGATTGGAAAAAACAACAAATGAACAAATTGAAATTTTAAGAAACTTTAGAGAAACATTTGAAAATTTACGAAACATGTTTGTTCTTTTTATATGTTTATATTGTTTCGCAAATTTTCAAATGTTTCTTAAAATTTCAATTTGTGCATTTGTTGTTCTACACAATCTACGCATTTTGCGACACTTAAAGGACTAATTTATTGAACTTCCATAGATAATTTGCTATTGATATTAAGCTGCTATAAAAGCGCTTGTTAATTTGCAAAATTTAAATAATTTTCCATCTTGCATGTATACATATAAGTCAAAGCGTATAGGTATAAGCCTATAACGTATAAGCGGGGATAATAAGAACCGAAAAAATGAAGAACGGAGAATTACGAAACGAAAAAATACCTAACGGAAAAATGACGAACGCTCCGTTCGTAATTTTTCCGTAAAATCACGGAAATATAATTAACGAAACGGAAACACTCCGGCAACTCAGCTGCCGTATATTTTTTCGTTATTTTCAGGAAATTTTTTTAACAGTGTATGATATATTGCTTTCACTCTGAAGAAGAATAAGGTGTCATTCCCAGCCTTTTGCGTGTTCTTGATTTAATCGATCGCAGGATCAAGGTCAGATATGTTGTATCTAAGGCAACCATTTCCCTCATTAGAGTAATTGCTTATTTATTTATAACGGGTTGGAGTCAATTTTGGGGCTTATTTAAGGCAGCAAGGAGTTCGTGTGACAAGTTTGCATTGTTATAAGTATTTGAATCAGTTGTTTCGTTGAGCATAATTAGTACAGAAAACTACTTCAAAAAATTGATCGATTAAAGTGACATTTTACAAATGGAAAATACCTGCTAAAATAATAAAGAAAAAATCATAAATATTAAAAATACTCATATCACAGCGCGACAAAAAAAATCAAAATACTTTAACACTATTCTTGCTGATTCTTAGTTAAAATGACCCCCGAATCCAAATTAACCGTCGTTTACTCCCACACTCTACTTTCTGGAGATACCTCCCCCCCCTTTTTTTTTTCAGTTTTCGAAAGTTTCATAGCCATTATTTTAATTCACAGGGAAGCGGATATTACACACTTATATTCCTCTGTGATACAGAGGTTAAAAGTTAAAAAATAAGAACATTTTGTAGCAAAAAGTACACTTGAGGTTTTCGTGGGTAGAAATATTAGAAAATTTTCACGTTGTACTTTTTTTTTCTCAAAAATCGTGGAAATATCGAATGATACATACGAGTCTCATTATCGTTCATCAGTAAATAAAGTTCCCGTTTCATGTATATTATTTCGCAAAGGTATTCTTTTTTTTCTTTTTCTTTTTTTGTGACAATGCCATAACTTCTTCAACAATTTATCAAATTTCAAAAGTAAGGTAGCATTTAAAAAATTTATTTACCACTTACTGTGAAAAATATAGACAGTTCACATTTTGGCTGTTTTGTTGAAAAAAAAATGGTATAATTCTGTTTTTTATTACGCATAGTTGCAATGCATTACATTTTTTGCTGTTATTAAAAAGATCACATAAAAAAACTGATTTTTGCATCCTTTCTGTCAAAAGCGAATGCTTCTCACGGGTCAGCTAGCTACATATGTTAAGTCAAATTACATTCACAGCCACAATTATGACTACAAATGAAATTAAGTACGCTTTAAATAAAGCATTAATGTATGTTTATATTTTGAGGATGCATTGCCCCCATTGTTTAATATGATAAACGCTATGTATTTACTACACATCAGTTTTATTAAAAAAAGCTTTAAATTTCATATTTCAGAATATTTGCATAAAAATTCAACTGTGCAGCATATTAGACTTCAACGTGACTTTCTAAAAACGTTTTTTGCAAAACAAAAGTGAAATAAATTCGTATACTCTTTGTCAATGGAATAACAGTTTGCCTAAAATTTTAGTTTTGCTGACTTATATTTACATCTCCAAGAGCAACTGATTAATTTAAAATCTAATAGCTGAAAGTTCGCCCAGCATTAATTTGCTAAAATTATTGAATAAAAAGTTAACAATTTATATAATTGGATTAAATTTTGTTCATGTGTAATTGCCGTAGCTAATGGTTCAGATATAACACGAGCGGACTGTTAAAATATATTAGATGAACTTACTTATTCTTACTTACTCTTGTTTGTGTTTAGGAGAAGGGTGAAAAAAAATTTCATGACATTAACGATTTCTTCCACCAATCTAATTAAATTCAAAACGTACCAAATAACTTCTTTTTTTCTTTACTTTAATTAGCGTACTTAAAAGTTTAAAATAACATTTAATATTTTAATATATAATAGCCTATATAGATGTTAAATATTTAAATTTTTGTTCTATTTGAATATCTTTTCTTGTTTTCGTTAAGCTTTTTGTTTCAAGTTTTGGTTTGGCAGCATTCGAAAGAAGCAGACGATAAAGTAAATATTTTTAACTTTTAACGAAATGTCCTGAGAATTGCAGCTATGATTTTTGATCAGGTAGGATTCATAGCACTTTTTGTCATTCATATAAAATGCTTCTTGCAAGAACTATGGATAGTGGGACTGGATTGGGATGAAAGTTTTTCTATAGAAGTTGTTGACACATTGAAGGAAGGGGGAATGAACTTGAGAAAGTTTGAAACTAATTCAGAATAACTTAGAGCTAAATGGAATGAGCAGGACTGTATTGATAATAATTTCAATTCTGATAACACTTCGCTAAAAGTGCTAGGTTAATCTTGAATTGCGAAAATGACACTTTGAGTCTAGATTTTCGTTATTTGTTATCAAAAATTAAATATTCAACAATAGATAAAAACTAACTTCGTTTTGTTTGAAAATAAAATAAATAAACCACAATGTAAATCCGTTGAAGGAAGTTTCACATATTATTATACCTTGAACTTCGAACTTAGAATTTAACACATAATCAGCATCCGGATGTTAAGTCAAACAAGAAACGAGAAAAGGTCTTTTCTTGCTGGTTATGTGCATGTATCTTGTCAAGGTTTTCTTTAAAATATAAAAAGTTAAAACAACTGAAAGTCATTCGCAATAATGATAATTATCTCTAACTTCCAAGAACATATTTTTGTTTCCTGATATGCAAATGTTTTGACACTGCATGTCATTGGAAGAATTATTTTGCTCTCTCCCTCTCCAGGGGTGCCCATCACCCCAAGCTCAATGGCACAAATCCCCCCCAATTTTTCACAACCCTCATGTGTTCTTTATTTTTATGTTTAACCCCCTTTTTTATTTTGTTATTTTTTTAAATTGTTTTTTTTTTATATTATTAATTTTTTAAAAGTTCGAATTATGCGCAAAATAGAACCGCTTTTTTTTCCCTTACAGACATTCCAAGCACACACGCGCACACAAAATAAATAAATAATTAAATATATAATAAAGAAATTAAAGAAATTATTTAATTAAAAAAATAAATTAATAAATAATTTTTATTTAAAAAATCCGTAAATTTAAATTAAAAAAATAAATTTATAAATAATTTAAATAAATTAGTTTAAAGAAATCCCCCCTCAAAAAAAAAATAAAAAAATGATGGCTTAACTTAATTTCCCTCTGTGGGCACTGCTGTCCCTCTCAAATTATTAGTCGTTACATTTTGATCGAACTTTTTATTAATATATGTGAATACTTTTGACTAAATATTAAAACTGATAATTCATTTTTTTTTTAATTTTGAGATTTAAGGACAGTCAACAGGCATTTACTTATCAAGCGCTCCGTTTTTCTCTCCTTAAATCTACACCGTTTTAGTTGAAAAAAAAAACAGGTTTCGAACACTTTTAAGCCACGCCTTATTTTGTAAGAATTCCTCCTCCAATAATCGCATGAAACTATCTTCCAGCTCAGTGGTGCTCAACTTACGGCCCGCGGGCCACATCCGACCCGCGAAGCTCATCCTTGTGGCCCTTTGTTTTGTTCAGTCTTGTAAGTTGAAAAGCAAAAGAACAAATAATGTCACCAATTTTGAGCTAAATATTCAGAAATTGGTTCCTAAAACACATACATTTACTAAAATAAATATCAAATAGTGATAACAACAAATTTATTAGTTTAATTTTCTGTCCCAATCTATATTTTACCGAGTTACTTAGTTAAACCTGATTTTGGTACTGATTTAAGAAAGGGATGCTTGCTAAGTGAATATTTGTTGACTGATAATATAGCGCCCTGAAATATCAGAAAATTGTTCAAATGAAATTAATTAAAAGGGCAACGCGGAAAAAAGGCTCCATTAAAAAAAAATTAAATTAAATAAAAAAAACACTTGATTTATCGCTGCATTAGTCGTTTTTAACATTCTCAATAACATTATTTGTAACTTCTAAGAACTCTTTTTTACTTTCTTCTATATCTAATATATAGAAGAAAGTATTGGTTTCGTGAAAATTTTCGAATGTCGAATTTTGACGGATTTGCACGTTTTGAGGTGCGCTGAGTCCATTTCGACCATTTTTGGAAAATGTCTGTCTGTGTGTCTGTCTGTGTGTCTGTCTGTCTGTGTGTGAGTCTGTATGTGTGTGACCAGTTTTTGTGGCCGCGCTAGAGCAAAAACTACTGCATGAAATCGAACAAAAATTTTTGCACATATGTACCACCATGTGAACTGGTGCACCTGACTTTGTTTAGCGAATTCCTCCAAGGGGGGTGGAGCAATCGCACGTGCTCTGCGCGGGGGTGATTGCTATATCTCAGGAAGTAAAAGGCGGAATCAAACGAAAATTGGTCCATAGGTAGACCCTACTGAGTACAGGTGCTGATTCAATTTGTTTGTCAATATCTTGAAGGGGGGTGGAGCAATCGCACGTGTTCTGCGCGGGGGTGATTGCTATATCTCAAGAAGTAATCGGCGGAATCAAACGAAAATTGGTTTGTAGGTAGACCCTACTGAGTACAGGAGCTGATTCAATTTGTTTGTCAATATCTCGAAGGGGGGTGGAGCAATCGCACGTGTTCTGCGCGGGGGTGACTGCTATATCTCAGGAAGTTACCGGCGGAATCAAACGAAAATTGGTCCATAGGTAGACCCTACTGAGTACAGGTGTTGATTTGATTTGTTTGTCAATATCTCGAAGGGGGGTGGAGCAATCGCACGTGTTCTGCGTGGGGGTGACTGCTATATCTCAGAAAGTAACCGGCAGAATCAAACGAAAATAGGTTCATAGGTAGACCCTATTGAGTACAAAAGCTGATTCAATTTGTGTGTCAATATCTCAAAGGGGGGTGGAGCAATCAAAAGTGCTTATTTTGTCATTGCACCTACTGTATCTCGGGAAATATTGCTGCGATTTGAATGAAATTTGGAATAACACTAACTCATTCTGGAAGCAAGCATCGATTAAATTTTGGCGCCAATCGCCCCAGGGGGAGGGTGGGGTGATTTTTGCGCTTAGTCAACAATGCGAAAAATTAATTCATTAAAAAATCGCTTTCACGCTATTTAATTATCAAAACAGCTGAAAACTTTCAATGATTTGAAATTTTTAACTATTGCCAATTTCTTTTTACTAAAAATAAAATGTTTGCAATTAATCTAAACAAGGCTTTTGCAATGATTTCCAATTTCGCTCATTGATTCTGCATTTGCCGGGTTATTACGATAATTGGGAAATTGGAGCTGCTGTCTCCAATTATTCTGGCGAGTACGTATTTTATTTTGTAACCGGAATTCATAAGATAGATATAGAAGAAAGTTTCGTGACGGCCACGACAGCTAGTTTTGGTTTCGGATGAAAAAAAACTGTTTTTTAACCAATGGTAACACTGTGCGGCAAAAAAAACGTTGAAAATGCTTCTGGCATTTTGAAGGCTGATCCTTATGTAAAATTACCCCCTGAATCCGAATATGACCTCCGTTTTCCTCCATCACGTACCAATTTTTTTTTTAAACGCCCCCCTTTTATTTTCATTTTTCCTTGGTTTCAGAGCTATTATTTTTATTTTGGAGGGGAAAGGAGCCTTATATTCACCCGTAAATTTTTTTGGAGGTCAAGAGAGACTCAAAGTTTAAAATCATGAGCACCGAGAAAAAATCGGGGAGTTTGGGGGGGGGGGGGCGTAGCCCCCCAAAATATTTGAAAAATCACCAAAAACGATCTTTTTATTCTAGTTTCTTTAAAAGGACCTTTAAAACATTTTTTTCGGTGCAGAATTAGAGTATAAGATCCGCTCCTATGGCTCCTGGGTCAGAAAAAATTTTCACGCTGTAATTTTTTTTTTATAAAAATAAAATAATGCTCTAAAAATCGCACTTTGCACTCGAGTTTTAAAGCAGGTATTCAGCCAAAAAAGCAAAATTGTGGCTGATTCTTATGTCAAATGACCCCCTATTTCCAAATATGACCTCAGTTTCTCCCTCTACCCCCTCTTTCCAAAGAGCGCCCGCCCCCCCAATTCAGAGTCATTTTACTAATTCAGAGAGGAAAAGTCAGGGACGAAATTTCAAGTTTTTCCAGGGGGGGGGGGGGGGCAAAGGGTCCAAACACAATGCAATTTCACCGGAAAACATCAAAAACCACGCCCACTTATATGTAAATACATTGATTTCTCAAAGCCAAGGGGGCAATTGACCCCCCTGCACCCCCTAAATGACGGGCCTGGGAAAAGTACATTACGTAACCCGTTAACATAATTCCAAAAGGCAACAGAGGTTCAAAGTTCAAAATCATGTACATGTGTACCAAAAATATAAACTAGGACCCCCCCCCCCCAAAAACAAATCTTCTTTTCCTGTTTTTTTAAGAGACTTTTAAACCTTTTTACTTTCTTCTATATCTAATATATAGAAGAAAGTATTGGTTTCGTGAAAATTTTCGAATGTCGAATTTTGACGGATTTGCACGTTTTGAGGTGCGCTGAGTCCATTTCGACCATTTTTGGAAAATGTCTGTATGTGTGTGACCAGTTTTTGTGGCCGCGCTAGAGCAAAAACTACTGCATGAAATCGAACAAAAATTTTTGCACATATGTACCACCATGTGAACTGGTGCACCTGACTTTTTTTAGCGAATTCCTCCAAGGGGGGAGGAGCAATCGCACGTGATCTGCGCGGGGGTGATTGCTATATCTCAGAAAGTAACCGGCGGAATTAAACGAAAATTAGTCCATAGGTAGACCCTAGTGAGTACAAGTGCTGATTCAATTTTTTTGTCAATATCTTGAAGGGGGGTGGAGCAATCGCACGTGTTCTGCGCGAGGGTGATTGCTATATCTCAGGAAGTAACCGGCGGAATCAAACGAAAATTGGTCCATAGGTAGACCTTACTGAGTACAGGTGTTGATTTAATTTGTTTGTCAATATCTCGAAGGGGGGTGGAGCAATCGCACGTGTTCTGCGCGGGGTTGATTGCTATATCTCAGGAAGTAACCGGCGGAATCAAACGAAAATTGGTCCATTGGTAGACCCTACTGAGTACAGGTGCTGATTCAATTTGTTTGTCAATATCTCGAAGGGGGGTGGAGCAATCGCACGTGTTCTGCGCGGGGGTGACTGCTATATCTAAGGAAGTAACCGGCGGAATCAAACGAAAATTGGTCCATAGGTAGACCCTATTGAGTACAGGTGCTGATTCAATTTGTGTGTCAATATCTCAAAGGGGGGGTGGAGCAATCAAAAGTGCTTATTTTGTAATTGCACCTACTGTATCTCGGGAAATATTGCTGCGATTTGAATGAAATTTGGAATAACACTAACCCAATATGGAAACAAGCATCGAATAAATTTTAGCGCCAATCGCCCCAGGGGGAGGGTGGGGTGATTTTTGCGCTTAGTCAACAATGCGAAAAATTAATTCATTAAAAAATCGCTTTCACGCTATTTAATTATCAAACAGCTGAAAACTTTCAATGATTTTAAATTTTTAACTGTTGCCAATTTCTTTTGACTAACAAATAAAATGTTTGCAATTAATCTAAACAAGGCTTTTGTAATGATTTCCAATTTCGCTCATTGATTCTGCATTTGCAGGGTTATTACGATAATTGGGAAATTGGTGCTGTTTCCAATTATTCGGGCGAGTATGTATTTTATTTTGTAACTGGAATTCATAAGATAGATATAGAAGAAAGTTTCGTGACGGCCACGACAGCTAGTTTTCCATGTAAAATCAGAGTATACGACTTTCTTTGATTTATATGTTTGAAATAATTTCGCTTTGTAGAAAACAAATTATAAACTAGAAAAAATATATTTTGTAAGGGTGGCTTGTTGCATATCAGTAGCATTGCAGGTCTTCATTAAAGAAGACACTATTCCGGCTGACTCTTCTGTAAAATGACCCATTTTTTCCAAATACTATAAATTACCACTTTCACAAAAGCCCCCCTCCCCTCTCACTTGGTTTTCAGTTCTCAACGGTTTCCGAGCCAATATTGTGATTTAGAAAGGAGCTTGACATTAACCGTTAACACTGTTCTAGAGAGATAGAGAGGTGCAAAGTTCAAAACCATGAACATAAAAAGCAAACTGGGAGACTTGGATGAAAATGTGTATACCTGAACCCCCCCCCCCCAAAAAAAAAAAAATATCACTTTTAAAATCTTTAAAAACTTTTTTCTAGGTTTTTAAAAAGAATTTGTAACCTTTGAATATAACCGATGATTCTTCCCTCCACGGGAGTACACAACTCTTCAAAAATTACACAATTTCACAACCAAGCACACACATTTATTGACATTTACACAGATCACAACACTGATTTTACTTTTTTTGCTACAAAACCAAATTTTAGTATAGGAGTCGCTACTATCGACCCCATGTCCGAAACAATTTCCTGTTGCAAAAATAAATAAATAAATAAAAAGAAAGAAAGAAAGGTAAAATTAAAAAGAAGAAGAGAAAAGCAAAGAAAATAAATAAGTTAGAAAGTCTTGTAGGTATCGTACGTTGCGTAGGAGTCGCACGCCAAACCTTCGGTAAGAGGACATTGTTCAGGCTGGCTCTTATGTAAAAGACCCCCTAAAAGAAAGTTTAATCGATATTATTTTCATTTAAATAGGGAAGCATGAATCATATTTAACATTTACATGATTCTGGATGTCCAGACAGTTGCAAAGTTCAAAGATAGAACAAGAAGGAAGATTTAGGGGCGCGTTTTTAACCCCCAAAAATGTTTTTTAAATCATCGAAAACTATTTTTTGGGCCTTAAATTTTTTGCTATTTTGTGCTTTTTACTTTTTTTCTTTGGTGCGAAACCAGAGTATAGTTTTCGATCCTATGACCCTCATATTAGATAATAGGTTCTTATACTATTTATATATTTAATTACTTTAAATTTAAGCAGCGCTCGTTGCATAAGAGATTTTAAGTAATGAAACATCCCGTGATATTTATATTTTTCAAATTGCATTCACTCATCCAATTGAGACCAATGAAATGAACTATAGTAATAAAAAATCTTATAAAAGCATTAATATGCATTTACTATTATCACCTCTCATTGTTTCTCATTTCTAAAAATAATTTTATACCTGTGTGTTTGTATCTAAAGGACTGAAATGCTTTAGCATCATTTTATTTTGCTACCAAAATATGTATTAAAATAATGTAAACAAACTACAGTCGACGCTCGTTATAAGAACCACACGTTATAAAGATCATCCTAATATAACGACCGGTCAGAAAACCCCCAACTATATCCCAATATACTCTATCTTCTATCTCTTATAACGACCACTCGTTATAAAGACAATTTTCTGCAGGACGAAGACGGTCGTTATATCGAGCGTCGACTGTACTATAATTACAAAAACCTACTTTTATCGAGTGCTTGCTTTCCTCTTGTACCCTGACGTCGGAGTTTATCAAATCAATGACCAACAGTAGTCTGCTAACATGCTACCATTACATTTTTCAGAAAACCTTCTCTCAAACTTATTTATGTCCTGATGGAACCGTTCCCCATGCTCATCCGAAACTGCTCCTAAATTTTCTGGGAAAAAGTCCAAGTGTTAGTGCAGAAAATGCATTTTAAGTGACATGTTACATCCCATAGCGTTGTATGCTGACAGCAATTCCTCAAAATGAGTAACATAATCCTCACGTTTGTTGTTCCCCAAAAAATTCTGACAAACATTTTTGAAGGCAAGCCGTGCTCGTTCTTCTTTTGGATTCAGACGTTCCACAAACGTTGAATCTTGAAAAAGTTGTCTAATTTGGGGACTCACGAAAAGTCCTTCCTTGATCTTTGCCTCACTAAGACGAGGAAATTTGGTTTTTAGAAATTGAAATCCGTCACCTGTCTTTGCCATTGCTTTCACAAATTGTTTAATTAGTCCAAGTTTAATGTGCAAAGGTGGCAAGTAAATATTTTCCTTTGGGACCAGCGGATCCTTAATGAAATTTTTCTGCCCAGGAGTTAAACTTTCTCTATGAGGCCAGTTGCGTACGATATAATGTTTGTCTCTCTAGCTCGACTGTCCCATTCGCATAGGAAGCAACAGTATTTTGTGAAGCCTAGTTGTAGGCCCGTGACTTGAGCTACAACTTTTAAATCGGCGCAAATTTTCTAATTATAATCATGATAACATACTTCCTCGAGGATTTTTTTTTTTTTTTTGATATTTTCGTACGTCTCCTTCATACCCAGAGTATGCAACCGGAACTGATGGTAACTCATTTCCATCGGACAATTAGACAACTTTCAAACTTGTCTTTGATGAGTCAATAAAAAGTCTCCATTTTTCAGGGTCACAAGGCATATTCAGTTCTGCCAACAATGCATTTGAATTAGGGCAGAAGGCTAAGCCTCCATCTCCCGCAAAAAGTAATTTTAAGACTGACTGTCTAGTCCTATAAAAAGAAATGCTTACGTCCTTTTCTAAAAGATTCCATTGCTGAAGTCTCTATCCGAGAAGTTGAGATTTTACTTTTGGTAACTCCAAATCCCGGACGAGATCATTCAGTTCTTCCTGGGTAATGAGGTGAGGTTGTTGGGAAACAAAATCAGTTTGTTCAGGAATTAAATCTGTAGAAAAGTCTTCATCATCGATTGACGTTGAAGGTCCAGGCTTGGGCTCAGAGTCTTCGACATCCGTTTGTGCCATTAAAGAGTAAGTTATGGGGGGCACTGGTGTCGGCAAACTATCACTGTGAGGAACTGGTCTCATAGCTGAAGGGATATTAGGATAATTAATTGTGTACTTATTTCTCTGAGTGAAGCCAAAGGTTGAAGTCAAGCAAAAGTAGCAATCCGTAAGGTGGGAGGTAGGTTCCCGCCAAACCATGGGTCCAGCGAATGGCATTGATTTACGGAATCCTTTGAGCCATTTCATCAAGTTATTGTAACAAGCTCCACAGCAAAACTTCGGAGCCCAATCCTTGTCTTGCTCACCAACTTGGCAGTCAAAGTACAATTTATATGCAGTCTTAATAGTTGAAGAAAGGGGTTTCCGTTGTTCTTTAAAAATGTATTCACAGCAGACATAGCAGAAGCTATCGGGGTGATTTTTACACTCACGCGGCATAATTTTAAACCAATGCTTTGTAGACGACACTTAAATAGAAGTTCACATGGAGAAATCTTTTGCGAAACTAACTCGAAATAAATGCCTACCAAAAGTGCAACTAACAGTGCTAGGGTCAAAATAGTCCCTCTGTTTACACCTGTTAACTAGGAAAACTCTACTTGAAAAGCACCGAAATGATCCGATGTTTATAGTACGAGTAATAAATTGTGCCATATGGAGAAAGAGCCAAACAGCAGTTCTCAAGTTCGGCATAAACAAAACCAAAAAAAAAGCCTAAAAGTTAGGGGAGGGGAAGGAATATCCTTCATTGCAAGGAATTAAAGAAGTAACACGTTTCATTAATTAGCTTATTTTTTATAAATTTACTCTCAATGCTCTGGTTTCTATAGCAAAAATTGGTGATTAAGGGGAAAAAAAAAAACAAGCAATATATGTTTTAGATTTTTTTTTTCTTTTTACGTGTTGCTGGAGTCGGCGTCTTTGTCTGCAAATGGTTATTGAACTTTTTACCTCTCTGGCCCTTCAAAAGAAATTCAACAGCAAAAATAATACGCTTCTTCCCTAAAAATTGAAACAATGGTTATAAAAATTTAGCAAATTTAAAAAAAAAAAAAGGAGAGCTATTTCCAAAACGTGGTCTGGGATGAAGGAAAACGGTGATCTTATTACAATTTAGGGTGTCCTTTACTTAAGAATCAACCTGAATAATGTCATCTTTGCCGAAGATCTGGGATGCGACTCCTACGCAACGTAAGACACAAGATTAATTAATTAATTAATTTATTTATTTTATACTTTGTAACAAAAAATACTTTGGACATGTGGTAGGTCGGAGAAACTCCTACCTTCAATTTGGTTTTACAAAGAAATAAGAAAAAAAAAAAAAAAACAGTGCTTAAAAAAAAAGGTTTTTTGGGGGAGGGGGTGCAGGTATACACATTTTTATCTAAGTCTCTCAGTTTACTATACATGTTCATGATTTTCAACTTCGCACCTCTCTATCTATCTATAAGTGTTAACGGCTAATGTCAAGCTCCTTTAATCTGAAAATCAAAATATTGGCTCGGAAACCGTTAAAAACTGAAAAACAAGTAGGGGAGGGGGCTTTTTGTGAAAGTGATAATTTTTAGTATTTGGAAAAAATGGGTCACTTTGCAGAAGAATCAGCCGGAACAGTGTCTTCTTTTATGCGGACCTGCGATGCGACTGTTATGCAACGAGCCACCCTTACAAGAAAAAAAATATATCTTTTTTTTTATTTTATAACTAGCTTAATACCCGGCGTTGCCCGGGTGCTTATTAATACAACATAGCATTCCGGGAAAAAAAGTTTGAAAGAGTTCTATTCATATGGGTATAAAATAATTTGCATCATAATATTGAACCTCTGTTGCCTTTTAGAATTATGTTAACGGGTTACGTAATGTACTTTTCCCCTCCGAATTAGTAATATGACTCTGAATTGGGGGGAGGCGCTCTCTGGAAAGAGGGGGTGAAGGGGGGAAACTGAGGTCATATTTGGAAATAGGGGGTCATTTGACATAAGAATCAGCGACAATTTTGCTTTTTTTTGGCTGAAGACCTGCTTTAAAACTCGAGTGCAAAGGGCGATTTTTGGAGAATTATTTTATTTATTTTTTTTTTTTAAATTTTACAGGGTGAAAATTTTTTCTGACCCAGGAGCCATAGGAAAGGATCCTATACTCTGGTTCTGCACCGAAAAAAATATTTTAAAGGTCTTTTTAAAGAAACTAGAATAAAAAGATCGTTTTTGGTGATTTTTCAAATATTTTGGGGGGCTACGCCCCCCCCCCCCCAAGTTCCCCGATTTTTTCTCGGTGCTCATGATTTTAAACTTTGAGTCTCTCTTGACCTCTAAAAAAAATTTAGGGGTGAATATATATTAGGGGTGAGGCTCCTTTCCCCTCCAAAAAAATATAATAGCTCTGAAACTAAGGAAAAATGAAAAAAAAAAGGGGGCGTTTAAAAAAAAATTGGTACGTGATGGGGGAAAACGGGGTCATATTCGGATTCAGGGGGTCATTTCACATGAGAATCAGCCTTCAAAATGCCAGAAGCATTTTCAAGGTTTCTTTTTTGCCGCACAGTGTAATTAGCAGTAACTGCATTTTTTGTTACTTTGGGCAGGTAAACGGCAGTATCTGCATGTCTGCAGGATGAACATAATATGAATCGCTGTGCAAAACTTGCATCAAGCCGCATAAACCGTTTTCCTTTGTACCTCAATAGAGCGAAAGTAGGGGTGCCCTAATGGGAGGTCACGGGAGGTCATTGGTTGCACTTGAATGTTCCCAAGGGGGTGATTTATTCCTTTTTGGGGTGAATCAGTGTTAATATCAATGCAGACTTGAGTGATATAAATTGGCGTTATCTCTTGGCGATATATCGCCAAGCTTTTGGTCGCCAAGTGCTTGTCGCCAACTTGGTGACATATCGCCAAATTGGCGACAAATTTGGCGAAAAAAATTATTTTATAAGTTTGGGTTCAATTAAGCGCTATTGGCGGTATTTTGCGAAAAATCCACTGAATGATGCTAAAATCGGCGATATTTAGAAAATGAATCGTTGTAAATCATTTTATGCATTGTTTCATGGCACATTAGAAGCGTAAATGTTTGAATTGTTATCTTGCTCACTCCAAGCACTATTTTAACACGTAAGGCACCTACTAAGAAATTTACACGTAAAAGGATGTAGTGTGGGGTCCATACCAGATTTTTTTCTTTCAAATAAAGTTTCTCTCCACTAGCAGACAATATTTTTCACGATTTCATAGATACACAAGAAAAACTTGGCAGACGACAAACAAAAATGCAGCATTGAAATGATTTTACATTGTTTTGTTTTCTTTTAATTACACTTGCTTTCATACAAACAGACGATAGTTTTTGCAGTTTAATACCTAGCTGTTGCATATTTAATAGTTCTATGAAAAGAATCGTCAGCACAACAAGCATTTCAAGCGCTCTTTTTCCCAAAGTGATTTCTTGTTTTGATGCAAAGCACAAAGCATTAACTGTTTTGTAGTAATTTTAAAACATCTGGTGTGAACGCCACACTACTTCCTTTTACGTTTAAATTCCATAATAAATGCCTCAGGTGTTAAAATAGTGCGATTCGAGCTAGTAGCTCGAATAGTAATATTCGAGATGCATTTTACTGGGATACGTTCGAATTTTTGAGCCAAGTTTCAAGTCTGTAGGTGCTGCGGGGGCTTCTGGCCAGCGGTTACAAACGAACAAACAAACAAACAACCACCATCATCTTTATATATACGAGGGCTGTCTGAAAAGTTTCCGACCTCGATATGAAAAGGGCAAAACTTATGAAACAAAGAGAGATGTTCCTTTTAAGTTGTCCTTTGGAAACTTGGAACCGTAATTTTGGCTATTTTTAGTTCAAATTGTGTGCGTGACAGCCATACTAGTGAGTTGCTCCAACAGTTTGTTTGAAAATGGAAAAAATCGAATATCAAGCTCTGATTCGATACTTGTTTTAAAAATGAAATACGCCTGCACAAATTAAAAAGGAGTTGGATTCAGTGTATGGGGACTCTGCACCATTGTATACAACCGTAAAATTTTGGGTAGCAGAATTTAAACGTGGCCATACCAGCTTGAGTGTTCATGAACGCTCGGGTCGACCCAAAACTGCTACCACTGATGAAAACATTGCTAAAGCTCATCAAGTGGTGCTGGATGACGCAGGTTGAAGATGAGATATATAGAAGAAACTATGAATATCTCTAAGGAATGCGCATACCATATTTTAAATGAGAAATTAAGCACGCGGAAGCTGGCTGCACTTTGACTGCTGCGTTTGCTCAGTTTGACCAGAAACGTGTCCGAATAAACATTTGCAGCTCACTTCTATCACAATGAACCAGAGTTTTTCTGACGATTTATCACTGTGGATAAAACCTGGATTCATCAGTACACTCCAGAAACAAAAACGCAGTCAAAAAAATGGAACAGCTCCAAAAAAGGCCAAAACAGTTCCTTCTGCAGGAAAGTGATGCCAACCGTTTTCTGGGATAGCCATGGAGTGATAGTCATTGACTACCTTAAAATGGTAAAAGCCATAACAGGAGCAGACTATTCTACTCTCCTTGACAAATTGAAGGAGGAAATAGAAGAAAAACAGCTGCATTTGAAAAAGAAAAAAGTTCTTTTTCATCAAGAAAATGCTCCTGCTCACACCTCAGTGGTTTCAATGGCCAAAATTCACGAGTAAGGCTCGAAATCGTTGAACACCCACCCTACTCACCAGACCTGACCCCAAGCGACCCTTTCTTGGTCCCTAAGCTGAAAGAAGCACTTGGAGGACGAAGGTTTTCTTCAAATGAGGAGGTCATAAACTTTGTCAACAGCGTTTTTGAGGACACATTTTCATCCTTACTTTTGGATGGGTTAAAAGTATGGGAGCATTACTGGATGACGTGTGTAGCCTTACAAGGAGACTATGTCAAAAAGTAACAGCCATTTTGGACTATAAAAATATTTTATCTATGTTAGGTTGGAAACTTTTCAGACAGCCCTCGTAGTTATTTATCGTCGTGAATATTAGTGGGAAAAGGTTAAATACTAATTATTGTGAAAATTCGTACTTCCTTGTTATTAACCCCCATATTCCTGACGCAGGGCCTTGATTTAAAATTTTGCAGGGGGGGGGTAAAAGGTAATATTATACCAAAGTTCAATGTAAATTTTCCAAAAAAAAAAAGCAAAGGCTACGCCCACTTTTATGTAAGTACATTAATTTCCCAAAACCAGGGGGGAGGCCACTGACCACCCGTCCTGATGTCCCAAATGACGGGCCTGTCTTGGCGTGAAAGATATAATAGTCGCTTCTACTGATGACTAATGTTGAGTATGTACTCTTCAAAAAGCTAGACGTACCAATGGGGAAAGTTGAATGCAAAATAATTTTAATGAGTCATTAACAAAAATTTTGATTACAATTGAGTAGACATAGAGTTAAACTTCACTACTGAAACTCACTATAAGAAGCTAACCAAAAACAAATAAAAAAAAATCTATAATCAATATCTTTTGGGAGAAAACTAAAGTTTTGTCAGTATTGTAACATGATAATTATTCTTATATAATGTCAGAAAATTCCCTTTTTTAAAAATCATATTGGCTACTTGATTTACTGCTGCAATAATTTTTTGTTTTGATGGTCTTTGGGTTGCCATAAAGCTCGCTGTAGTTTATATTTCTGTCGCTTATTGTAAAAATTGCGCATTTTCATGCTTTTAAAACGCTTATTTGTTAGCTAAATGGAATAACGTTTAGTTACATCTTTTAGCATAAAAGTGAAGCGAAGCAAACTTCAAAGATTGAAATGTATTTTCAAAAAATCTAGTGACTAATAGTACCTGAACACATATACATTGCTCGACATTGAAAATGCAACACCAAGAAGGAGTGGTCGGAATATGATCAAATTTGGTACAAAGTCAGAGACAGGAACGAATAATAAGTGATCTTTATTTCAAAACGATAGACAGAATACAGAGCGAGAACGGCGTCGGCTCAGTATGATGAAGAGCCACCGCGGACAACGCTGCACGAAGAAAGACGTCTAGATTTTGGCATAAAGTCAATAACACCGTTATTCACAAACACGAATAATCTTTCAATGTTGCCACTGTTGAAGATTATCCCAGGATTCGCACGAAATCGTTATTCACAATCGCAAAAGGAAGATTATTCCTGCCTACCAGCAGCGAAATATAGCCTCGAATCTGAGCCGCCAATATTGGCGGTTTAATTCCGCGATTATACTCTCTACCACACGTTTTACATGTAGGAAAAGACAAACATGGCGGATATGATGTTTTTATTTTGAAATATCCCTCTGATTCCGAACTTTTCTTGCGAAAATAGCCTGTAATATGCATCTTAGGACGAAAAAGTAGCGGTAGAAAAATTCAGAAACATTTTAAAGAACTGAATAGATTCTTGGTGGCCCAAGATGGACGCTGCTAAAATTTCTCACTTACAGTGAGTTTTTAATTGATTTAAGTACCTTAAAATTAATATTTTTGAATGAAATTTTTTTTGAAGATGCAGTTTACCAAGATATATAACATACATGAGTTGTGGAAAACTCTGATGGTTAGAAAAAAATATAAAAAATAACAAAGATCTCTCTGCTTCCGGAAAACATTAGCGGCCATGATGGGCGACTAGGAATCATGGGAATGTCGTCAACGTCACCTGACCAAAAGCCGCCAATGAGAGAAGCTTTTACATCTGTGTCTAGAAAATCTCTCGATTCATCTATCCGAGGTTGGTGAATAAGAACGGTGGCCTGATCCGCAACAGACGATAGATCAATCCTGGAATTATTCCGCAGCCAATTCGTGATTGTGAATAAGGCTGTGAGAGTGCGCATGGTGTCCTGAGGGATAGCTCTTCGTTCCCTGTCAACCATTTGCCACAATTCGTCTTCTAAACGAGGCAGGGGCAGATACTGCAAATGGCGTCCAGTCAGATCAGACACATCTTCGATTGTTGACTAGTCAGGAGACTATGGTGGCCGGGGAAGCTTCTGTATAACTTGGAGAGCATGTCGGCAGATGTGTGGTCGAGCGTTATCCTCCTGAAAAATTGCATTAGGTAGCCTCTGAAGGTAGGGGATTTTCACCGGCCGCAACACACTATCAAAGTTTCGTTAGGCCGTCATAGTCCCCGAATAAGAACTAGAAGTGATATGGAACTGTACGAAATAGCGCGCCAATCATTATGCCACGTTGTCGCTCGGTAGGTCGTTCCACAATTAATGCCGGATTAGATCAGTCTCCGCATCGACGCCGCACACGTATGCGGCGACTGTCACTAGATGAACAGAAGCGTGACTCATCTGAGAACACGATGTTTCGCCATTTTGTCATCCACGTCGCTCTAGCCCGGCACCATGCCAAACGTTCGCGTCTATGCTGTGGGGTCAATGGCATCATTTGCATAACTCAGTGACGTGCATCTACTCCAAAATCTGCATAAATTTCTGACCACTCCTTCTTGGTGCTGCATTTTCAATGTCGAGCAGTGTATTTCTTTCATAATTGAAAAATTGAGAAGAGCTTATTTTATACACAGTTCAGTCACATTAATGTGACCACCTGTCAAAAGCCAGAAAAATCACCTTTCGCAGAGCGGCCTGCTGCGAGATGTGCAGAAGAGAAACTCAGTTTGGGCCCTGAAGGTTTTCATTGGTAGGTTGAGCCGTGCTGACTCCAATGCCGTGCCGTGGTCAGCTGCGCTAGATTACGCGAGTGAGGATCCATTTGCATTTGAGTCAGGAGAGTTTGCTGGCCAGGAGAAAAGGGTAAACTCATCCTGGTGCTTTTGAGCCACGCGCGTACACTCGCAACTGTATGGCACTTCGCATTGTCCTGCTGGCGGATGCCATCATACTGAGGAAAAACAATGCGCATATAGGGGTGGACATGAGCCGCAAGGACAGATGCGTACTTCATCGTACCTTCCACCATGACGAATGAACCCAGAAAACGCTAGGAAAACATTTTCGAGACCATAATGCTCCCAACTCCAGCTTGGACCGTTCTAGCAATGGTTGCAGTAGGACGTTTGATTTCAGAGGTTTCACGCCTTGTACGCCAACGTCCATCAGTACCCCCAAAGCAGAATACTGCTAAATTTGGAACGTACGTCACAGAACATATTCTTGAACTGCAGAACAATTCTGTCCAAATGTGAAGGAAAATTTCGAAAATTTTTCTGCAGAAAGGCAGATTTTCTGCAATTAGTTTTTGTAACTAAAGATATATTTTGCAGAAACTCAGCACAATTTCTGCAGATTTCTTCAAATTTTCCTGCAAATTAAGATTACTAGGCAGAAAATCAAAAAGTCTAATTTTTTGCGACACTTGCAGGAATTTCAGATTTACTACAAAAGGGACAAAATCTAGAATTTGCTCAAAATTACATGTTTAGTGAAAAGATATCTGGAGAAAAACTGCAGAAATCAGTAGGATTTCTGCAGAAAATTATCTGTGGCTACACCTGTGTTATATACCTTAAGCAACCTCCCTCGAAGACTAATCCATTAATGATTCGCTATATAAGACGAAAATTTTCCATTCAACATCTTCGTAGCCATCACTTGGTTGCACTATTGGCCATGTGCTGTTATTCTGAGTGAAAACATTGCTCCTAATGCAGTGTCAGTGCTCCTTGATGTTTGGAGGAACAGAGGCAGCACTTTCAGCTGCCAAGAATGGAGGGGTTTTCATTTTCTGTCAAGAATGTGTGCCCGAAATTTCAATTTCATGCTTTTTCCTGCAGTAAAACTGTGTACTGAACAAATAAACAAATATTCCTTTCATAAACCTGTATAAATCAGTTTTGATTTTGGGATCAGTTTTTTAAAAAAGGTCACGTTTCTACACACGCGTAGTGCTTGAAGTACTTGCAGAACAATTTTGGTCAAATGATTTTATGTTGTAAAACATCACAAAGTATTCTACTTTGGGGATCAGTACGATCGAGCATTAAACGTGATTCAACCGAAAATGCTACCTGTCGCCATTCAATGGACGTCCAGCTGCGGTACTGGCAAGTAAATTCCAGGGTTCGTTGTCGATGGACAGTAGTCAGCCATAGGTACATGAATCAGGCTTCTACTTCGGAAGCAAAGATGCAACCACTTCGCTAAACAGTACTTTGGGAGACGATGCTGTTAGCCCCTTGATTCTTCTGGGGGTCAGTTACTCAACGGTAGCCCGTCCATTAACCCGAACGCATATCCGCGGCCGTAGTTCACCTCTGTCATCTATGACTCCTGGTGCACCACATTTGCCGTGTCGCTGATTTTGGACAGTCCTATTTTGCCATGCACGGACTGTGTAATTACAAGATACAATTTAAGATCAACAAATAAGAAATGTCGACAAAGCATCAAGGAGTAATACCGCACAGTTCGCGGTTCGAAGCATCACTAATTCTCACCATCCTAAGTTCGGATAAGAAGTAATAATTCAGTTTGTAAGTGGATGACTCATCCAGCAGAAGAGGGAAAGGGGGGAGAGAAGATCGGCTGTTCACCACATAATGTACGATTTTTGCGACCCTGTGTCAGTTAAAGCTCGCATACATCTTTCTACTCCATTGCCTTGAAATATTTAGCTAATGCGATGCATTATGAATGTAGTAATGAAAGTAATTTGATTCGTAGTCTCTTTGGAGGGAATGAAGTCGTTGGAACTCATAAAGAGTTCATTGTACACTTAAGTAGAGTTAGAGGAGATTATCACTGCAACTTCGAGGTCTTAGATCAAACGAAAATCTGTTTGGATATTCCACAGATTTATATTAGACCTTTTCTGAATGAATTAAAAGCCCAGAATATTTTTCTCAGTCATGTTGAAACAATGAATGAGAAATTGTTTTACGAATATTCTCCTTCAGAAGCGCATCTTCTCATAGGTGCTGATATAGATGGTAAGCTATTGACAGGAAAAATAAAGAAGTTAAATTGCGGGCTAGTGTGTGTCGAAACATACTTAGGTTGGAATATAATGGGAAAAATACCAGTGGGGCTAGACACTAAGGATGAACCTTCTTATACCAACACACTTTCGATGTTGGTATCAGATTATAAAATTAGTGATTTATGGGAACTGGATGCTTTGGGGATTTTAGAGCCATCAGAAAGTCTAACAAGAAAGGATTTAGAAACACAAACAGTGAATCATTTTCTAACCCCCGTGAAGAAAGATGACGAGGAAAGATTTGAGGTATTGGGGCAGGAAATCCTGGGAGCAGTGGCGTACTCAGGGGGTGGGCTGATAGGGCTGCAGCCCCCTCCGAAAGTTTCAAAACAAATTTTAAAATGTGAGCTTAGTTTTTTTTTTTTTCTAAATTTCCTTTCTTTTTTTGAAATCCCAAAATGAGAAAAGCTTTCAGAACAGACAATTAAGTACAGGAAAAAAATTAAAAGAAAGGGTTTTTTTTTTTTTGTTTTGACATGTCTGTTTTACTGTACGTGATGTTTATGATTATCCTATTATTCCATTTGGTTCATTTTTATTGCAAATCTATGTTTTAGAAATAACTTTTAATGTTTTTCGGGCGTCTAATTCTGTTAAACAAATTCCAACAAATTGAATTACAACCCAGTGTTGGGAACAATAGTAAAATAGACTGCTAATTTAACATTATAAGAGCTTAAATTTGCCAAAATATTGCAAACAAGTGTTTCAGTAAACACCTCTTTCAATGAATTTATTTTTTAATTTAAATTTACCATTCTCTGTTTCCATCAAAATCCAATCAAAGTTTTTCTATGATGTACTTTTGTCGACTTGAACAGGCGATGAAGCAGAAGTTCGAGACATTTACTTTTTTTAGCTACATTTCGTGAGGTGCTCCCCCCCCCCCTGAAAAGATTTGTCTGCGTGCGCCACTGCCCGGGAGGAAGAAAAAAAATATTGAACTAGTTCCCAAAGATGAAATCGATAATCCTTGTCACTATTTACCACATCGTGCTGTTATTAGAATGAGCATGTTCTGTGTGTGTGTGACTGAAAGAACTACACAACATATTTTAAGCATTAGAGTTGTTATTTTTGAAATTCATATGTACTGGGGCTCTTTTCCCTGCCCCTGGTTTTACTCAACGCCTCCTTAATACTAAATGCCTACTACATTTGCCTTAAAACGGGAGGCACTTGTTCGAAACAAAGCGCCATCTTGCGGCTTGCAGCTGTTGGCGATGGATCCAGACAATATTCGAATTAAATATTTTGATCAGTTAAATTTTGAATTTAAATTAAGAAATAGACCAATTGCTTATTTTCCTGACAGTTTCCTTGTTGCGAAGAATTTCGATAGATGGCAGTGCATTATGAACAAAGGGAGAATTTTTGTTCTGTGTTAAAAACCACAAAGCAGTGGGCATTTACTATTACGGGGGCGTTGTTTTTACTATGCATTGACGTATTTTTCAATCTGTCGCAAAAATACAGGCTTCAGTAGTCTGAAATAAGCGTTCAAAGCGGGAAAATGCCTTTGAACATTGCTCACAATGGCGTCTCCCCAGTATGGATCCTCAGGTGTTTCTTCAAACTTGAAAAAAATGAAAAATGTCTTCGAGCATTTTTCACAGGAGTAAGGTTTTTTCTCAGGTATGGGTCCTCAGGTGTTTCCTTAAATTTGAAGCGTGGGAAAATGGCTTAGAGCAATATTCACAGGAGTACGGTTTCTCCCCGGTGTGAATTCTGAGATGTGTCCTTAACGTTGAAGCGTCGGAAAATGACTTAGAGCAATGTTCACAGGAGTACGGTTTTTCCCCGGTGTGGATTCTGAGATGTGTCTTTAAAGCTGAAGCGACGGAAAATAACTTAGAGCAATGTTCGCAGGAATACGGTTTCTCCCCGGTGTGGATTCTGAGATGTGTTTTTAAAGCTGAAACTTTGGAAAATGCCCTAGAGCAATGTTCGCAGGAGTACGGTTTCTCCCCGGTGTGGATTCTGAGATGTGTCTTTAAAGTTGAAGCGAGGGAAAATGATTTAGAGCAATGTTCACAGGAATACGTTTTCTCCCCGGTGTGGATTCTGAGATGTATCTTTAAAGCTGAAGAGTCGGAAAATGACTTAGAGCAATGTTCACAGGAATACGGTTTCTCCCCGGTGAGGATTCTGAGATGTTTCTTAAAAGCTGAAGCATCGGAAAATGCCTTAGAGCAATGTTCGCAGGAATACGGTTTCTCCCCGGTGTGGATTCTGAGATGTGTCTTTAAAGCTGAAGCGTCGGAAAATGACTTAGAGCAAAGTTCACAGGAATACGGTTTCTCTCCAGTGTGGGTCCTCGAGTGTCTCTTAAAATGGGAAGCTAGGGAAAATGACTTAGAGCAATGTTCACAGGAATACGGTTTCTCCCCGGTGAGGATTCTGAGATGTTTTTTTAAGGCTGAAGCGTTGGAAAAAGCCTTTAGACAATGTTCACACAAATAACTCTTTTTAGAGCAATGATGGATATTCGACTGATATGCCATTGCAAAAAATTAATAAATGAAAGCGTTCATTCATTCAAAAGATGCTGCCTTTTCATCAAAATGGATTCTCAAAAGTTTCTTCAGTCTTCAAACGTTTAAAAGGGCCAGGAAATCACAGTAGATAATGGGATTTTCCTTTTTTCAATGAGAGATCTCACTTTTGCTGATAAGGTAAAAGTTACAAAAAATTAAACTGGTATTCTCCTCCCTTCTCGTAACTGAAGTTCTAGAACGGGCTTTGAAGAATAAAAAACAGAACAAGCTTTTTACATGTGTCACCGTTTATGTATGTCACAGCCATGTTTTTGCTCCTTTAAATTTAGAAATACTTTAAATTCTTTATCGGATTCAGTTTCTCTGAGTGTTGGTTACCATAACTTGCATGTAAGACAAACTTTCATGAAGATCTAGCCGTAAAACTAATCCGAAATTGACATTTTGTGGAAATGGATTCACATGGGCAGATGTGTCTGGTTGAATCTAAATACTTATGCAACACACTTTCTCAGTTTTTAACGGTGTGAGTATTTAACTCAGTTTTAAATACTCAGTTCTCCTCAATTTCGAAAACCAAGAAATCGGTATGATGTCAAGGACTTTTTCTGTATGCGGATACTTTTCCAATTTCAATGGAATAGCATGTTTTTTTAAATGAAACAAAGCTCACCTTGCGTGCATTAGTGTACAAACAATAGCAAACATGTATTGGACTGACCGTACTAAAGACGACACAAACCAGGTTCGAATGTGTTATAGAGATCGAATGAGCCGTTTTTCGTCAGAAAACTTTTGCCGCCTCTTGATGTGCTGCTTTTAGTTTATGGTTCACAGCTGATTAGCAAAGCCTTCGTTCAATTTAATCATCTCTCGCTGGAAGGAGGAGTAACGATCACGAATGGTCTTTCGGACATGGTTCCTCAGATGAAAACAGAAACAAACATGTGCGTTGAGGTAGGTCGTGTCAACACTCCTTGTAGGCAGGCTTATTGAATTTCAACACTATGTGCAGTCCTGATTATACTGAAATGAAATGAAAAGAAAGTCAAAACACCTAAAAAATAATAATAAGAAGAAAAAAATAAGTACAAGCAAGGCCATTAAGTTCCTGTCGTTCAAGAGCTAACAACGTCGAAAAAATAACTATTTTAAGACGTCTGGCTCTTTAATATATTTTTCTCTATACTCTTCTGAGCAGCATGCGAGGCGTCTGGCGGCCGAGAGTGGTTGCGTTTTTTTACTGCGCATCGCATTTTTGCTGGTAAAAATAGTGATTTTTAAGTCATTTTTGGACAACTTCGCGTCATATCAATCATGAAGAAAAAAGTTTTTGACTTTGCCATTTCCGTTTTTCACAAAAATGGGTGTGAAGGACGCATATGACAAGACAAGTAATCCTGCAAAGTTTTAGATTTCTATTTCGAAAATTGCGCGAAATACAGAGCTGTTAGCTCAAAAGTTTTTGCATGCAACTTCTTTTCAAATAATAGAATAAAAATTAAAAAATAAAAAACAAACATTGTGAAAGCAAGAAATAGAGCTTTCAATTGATATGTTGCATCACATATCTACAGCAGCTTTAAGCTTCTCATTGCCCCAAAATGGTGGGAAAAAAGCACTATTTTTACCAGCAAAAAATTGATGCGCAATAAAAAAAAAACGCAACCACCGGACACCTCGCATGCTGCTCAGAATAGCATAGAGAAATATACATTAAAGAGCCAGACGTTTTAAAATAATCCACTAGCTCTTAGACCTTCGCAACGACGCGCTACTATTCCAGAGATGCCACTAATACCTAAGCTCTCAGTAGAATCACAAAAATGTTCAGTAGTTTTCAGTTCATACTACCTAAGAGATAACGATGCAATGCTATTTAAAAGTCTAATGTATGGTGCACCCGAATATTAAAAATAAAATAATCAACATTTATACTATTTTTTTTATATGAAGAAAATTTATAATTTCAGAATAAGACAATGATCTAATGTGTTCACTCTAATTTGCCAGTGTTTTTCTGTGAATGCAAAATGTTTACTAAGCTCTTCTTTTCTCTCCTCCCCCTCCAAGAAAAAGTTGTAATTTTTTCACAATTACAGTTTTTACCCATTTTTTCTCGACCTCGAGGAAAAAGCTGCCTGCATTTTGAATTAAATAAACAAATGAAAAGTCAAGCAAGCACTTTTTCTTTAAAAGTTTGGCGTTTTCCTAAAAAACCATTAGAAACCAATAAATTAGTATAGCTTAAATTTGAGTTAACAAATAAATAAATTATTAAAATAAAATGGACAATGAGTATATTTAAGATAGCAGAGTATAAAAATAACTTCAGAATATCAAAATAATCGAAGTATTTAATATTATTTATTTTTTTTTTTTAATTAGAACTATCATTTTTTTTCATATTGTTATTTTTTTTAAAGTACTAATTAGGTATGCGCAGAATGGAATGACTTTTTTTCCCTTCCATACATTCCAAGCACACAAACACACACACGCAAAAAATAAATAAATAAAAAATAATAATAAAGAAATAATTTAAATTAAAAAAAATAAATGAATAATTTACATTAAAAAAATCAGTAAATAATTTTATTTAAGACATAAATAATTAAATAATTTAAATAAATAAATAAATTAGTTTTAAAAAATCCCCCCCAAAAAGTTGCGCCATAATCTCCCCCTGTGGGCACCCCTGGTTCACATGGAGAAATCTTTTGCGAAACTAACTCGGAATAAATGCCTACCAAAAGTGCAACTAACAGTGCTAGGGTCAAAATAGTCCCTCTGTTTACACCTGTTAACTGTGAAACAT
Source organism: Uloborus plumipes (assembly GCA_038373865.1). NCBI lineage: Eukaryota > Metazoa > Arthropoda > Arachnida > Araneae > Uloboridae > Uloborus > Uloborus plumipes. Next base: position 11,228 of record JAXGGA010011819.1, on the reverse strand, counting down.
CTACTTGAAAAGCACCGAAATGATCCGATGTTTATAGTACGAGTAATAAATTGTGCCGTATGGAGAAAGAGCCAAACAGCAGTTCTCAAGTTCGGCATAAACAAAACCAAAAAAAAAAGTCTAAAAGTTAGGGGAGGGGAAGGAATATCATTCATTGCAAGGAATTAAAGAAGTAACACGTTTTATTAATTAGCTTATTTTTTATAAATTTACTGTCAATGCTCTGGTTTCTATAGCAAAAATTGGTGATTAAGGGGGAAAAAAAGAACAAGCGATATATGTTTTAGATTTTTTTTTTCTTTTTACGTGTTGCTGGAGTCGGCGTCTTTGTCTGCAAATGGTTATTGAACTTTTTACCTCTCTGGCCCTTCAAAAGAAATTCAACAGCAAAAATTATACGCTTCTCCCCTAAAAATTGAAACAATGGTTATAAAAATTTAGCAAATTTAAAAAAAAAAAGGAGAGCTATTTCCAAAACGTGGTCTGGGATGAAGGAAAACGGTGATCTTATTTCAATTCACGGTGTCCTTTACATAAGAATCAGCCTGAATATTGTCATCTTTGCCGAAGATCTGGGATGCGACTCCAACGCAACGGACACAAGATTAATTAATTAATTTATTTATTTATTTTATACTTCGTAACAAAAAATACTTTGGACATGTGGTAGGTCGGAGAAACTCCTACCTTCAATTTGGTTTTACAAAGAAATAAGAAAAAAAAAAACAGTGCTTTAAAAAAAAAAGGGGTTTTTGGGAGAGGGGGTGCAAGTATACACATTTTTATCTAAGTCTCTCAGTTTGCTATACATGTTCATGATTTTCAACTTCGCACCTCTCTATCTATCTATAAGTGTTAACGGCTAATGTCAAGCTCCTTTAATCTGAAAATCAAAGTATTGGCTCGGAAACCGTTAAAAACTGAAAAACAAGTAGGGGAGGCGGGGCTTTTTGTGAAAGTGATAATTTTTGGTATTTGGAAAAAATGGGTCACTTTGCAGAAGAATCAGCCGGAACAGTGTCTTCTTTCATGCGGACCTGCGATGCGACTGATATGCAACGAGCCACCCTTACAAGAAAAAAAATATATCTTTTTTTTTTATTTTATAATATAATTTGTTTTCTACAAAGCGAAATAATTTCGAACACATTAATCAAAGAGAAAATCGAATACTCTGATTTTTCACAAAAAAAAAAAAAGGTTTAAAACGTCTCTTAGAAAAACAGGAAAAGAAGTTTTTTTTTGGGGGGGGGGGGAGGGAGGGGGTATACCGCCCTAGTTTATATTTTTGGTACACATGTACATGATTTTGAACTTTGAACCTCTGTTGCCTTTTAGAATTATGTTAACGGGTTACGTAATGTACTTTTCCCCTCCGAATTAGTAAAATGACTCTGAATTGGGGGGAGGCGCTCTCTGGAAAGAGGGGGTGAAGGGGGAAAACTGAGGTCATATTTGGAAATAGGGGGTCATTTGACATAAGAATCAGCCACAATTTTGTTTTTTTGGCTGAAGACCTGCTTTAAAACTCGAGTGCAAAGTGCGATTTTTGGAGAATTATTTTATTTTTTTTTTTTTTAATTTTACAGGGTGAAAATTTTTTCTGACCCAGGAGCAATAGGAGAGGATCCTATACTCTGGTTCTGCACCGAAAAAAATGTTTTAAAGGTCTTTTTAAAGAAACTAGAATAAAAAGATCGTTTTTGGTGATTTTTCAAATATTTTGGGGGGGCTACGCCCCCCCCCCCCCAAGTTCCCCCATTTTTTGTCGATGCTCATGATTTTAAACTTTGAGTCTCTCTTGACCTCTAAAAAAATTTAGGGGTGAATATAAGGCTCCTTTCCCCTCCAAAAAAATATAATAGCTCTGAAACTAAGGAAAAATGAAAAAAAAAAAGGGGGCGTTTAAAAAAAAATTGGTACGTGATGGGGGAAAACGGGGGTCATATTCGGATTTAGGGGGTCATTTCACATGAGAATCAGCCTTCAAAATGTCAGAAGCATTTTCAAGGTTTCTTTTTTGCCGCACAGTGTAATTAGCAGTAACTGCATGTTTTGTTATTTTGGGCAGGTAAACGGCAGTATCTGCATGTCTGCAGGATGAACATAATATGAATCGCTGTGCAAAACTTGCATCAAGCCGCATAAACCGTTTTCCTTTGTACCTCAATAAAGCGAAAGTAGGGGTGCCCTAATGGGAGGTCACGGGAGGTCATTGGTTGCACTTGAATGTTCCCAAGGGGGTGATTTATTCCTTTTTGGGGTGAATCAGTGTTAATATCAATGCAGACTTGAGTGATATAAATTGGCGTTATCTCTTGGCGATATACCGCCAAGCTTTTGGTCGCCAAGTGCTTGTCGCCAACTTGGTGACATATCGCCAAATTGGCGACAAATTTGGCGAAAAAAATTATTTTATAAGTTTGGGTTCAATTAAGCGCTATTGGCGGTATTTTGCGAAAAATCCACTGAATGATGCTAAAATCGGCGATATTTAGAAAATGAATCGTTGTAAATCATTTTATGCATTGTTTCATGGATGTTAAGTTTGAAAGATGTTTGAAAGATTAAGAGTAGCCACAAAAACATGTTCGTGATAATTCTTAAAATAAAAAGTGGCAATGCAAATATTAAAAACGCGCAGATATCTAAAACTTAACAGATCTCATCTCACATTGAAATAAAGTTGTTGTTCGAAAAATAAAATCTTTGAAGTTAGTACTTGAGTCGTTGTTTCCTTTGCTTGAATATATTTTTTGATGAACCAGGGGTTCAGTAGTATCCGAGAACAAGCAATGAACAACTTCTTTTAAAATAGCAGGAAATTTCGGTGAAACTTTCGGTTGCTCTAACATTTGGCGTCTGTGACAGGACAGTAAGCCTAAACTTTCAAAATGTTTTTATCTGTGAGAGTAATTAAGAAAGAAGATTTAAAGCTCGTGGCTGAAGAAATTGGCGAAACTGTGTTACCAACGGCAAAAATCACTGATTTGAAAGACTTGATTTTAAATAGTGAAGCATACGAAAAGGATCCAGATTTTGTTAAAGATATTTTAGAAAATGCCGTAGCAGAAAGACTTAAATTACATGAACAAGAGCTCGAGTTATCGAAATTTAATAAACAACAAGAGCTCGAGTTATTGAAATTACAACAAGAGCGAGAATTCGAACTAGAAAAATTGAAATTGGATAAGATACAAGAGCGAGAATTCGAACTAGAAAAATTGAAGTTGGATAAGATACAAGAGCGAGAACTTGAACTAGAAAAGATAAAACTAAATAATGAGTTGGAGTTGGCGAGAATTCAAGTACAAGCTCAAAATTCGTATGTGTTGAATCAGCCAATTCCAGAAGCTAATAGCTCAAAGAAAAAGTTTACTTTGCCCAAATTACAATTTCGACAATTTGGCGACAATTTGAAAGACTGGCTTCCATTTTGGAGCCAATTTGAACATATTGACAAAGATTCCGACATTGCTCCAGAAAATAAATTTCAATATTTAGTCCAAGCCACTATCATCGGTTCCAGAGCAAGAGAGGTAGTGGAAAGTTTTCCCCCGAGAGGGGAAAATTATTCAAAAGCTGTCGATAGCTTAAAAACCCGTTTTGGAAGGGAGGACATTTTGGTAGAAGTTTATGTACGGGAGTTACTAAAATTAATTATATCCGGTGCAATCTAACCAAAAGTTATCGCCAACATCTCTCTACGATAAACTTGAATCATATTTGAGAGCTCTTGAAACATTGGGTGTAACAACAGATAAATGTGCGTCTATTCTCTATCCAATGGTTGAATCATGCTTTGATGAAGAATTTCTGAAAGCTTGGAATAGAAGTCCTTCTTCAAGTTCTGCAAAAGATCCAAAAGAACGCTTGGATAATTTGATGTCATTCCTCAAGGGCGAGGTAGAAGGAGAAGAAAGAATATCTTTAGCTATGTCTGGCTTTGGCTTAACGAAAAATGAAGACACGAAGGAGCACAGAAAAAAGAAGAACTTTGAGCCTCAAAGGGTCAAAACACCTACTGCTTCCGCTCTGCTGACTTCCACTAAGACACCAGAGATGAAGAAAAACAAATGCATATTTTGTGATGGAAAACATGCTAGTGCTGAATGTTTCAATGCTCAAAAACTGTCGCTAGAAGAAAAACAGAAGATTGTAAGAGACAAAAATTGCTGTTTCGCTTGCCTGCTTCCAGGACATTCCGTTAGAAAATGTAGAGTTCCTTTAAAATGTCTGATCTGTAGTAAAAAACATGTTCCATTAATGTGTGATCAGCTTCACTCCAACAAGACAAGCCAGAAGAAAGAAGAGGTAGAATATCCTCTCGGAAATGATGTAAATCTGTCAAATTTAAATTCAAATCCAAAGGTATTTCTTCAAACTTTTAAAGCCAAGCTTCTTTCATCTGAAAAAGAGAAGACAGTGCGCGTTCTCTGTGATTCTGGTTCCCAAAACTCTTACATTTTGAAGAATATTGCAGAAGAAATGAAGTATTCAATTTGTCGCCAAGAGACCATCATACACTCTTTATTTGGCGGAGTTTCTACTCGGGAATTGAAACACAACTGTTATAAAATAAAGTTGGAGCAATTAAATGGGAGCTTCTCTTGCAATTTTGAAGTACTGGATCAGCCTGTTATATGTGACAGTGTGACACCTGTAAAAAACGGACCTTGGTTGGATGAGCTGAAAGATCTGGGTATTGTTTTAACTGATGCAAACGCCTCTTGTGCTCCAATACAAGTTCTTTATCGGTGCAGATATTTTAGGAAAACTTCTGACAGGCAAAAGGAAAGTACTGTCATCGGGTTTAGTTGCAGTGGAAACTCGGTTGGACATTGATGGGAAAAGTCCCTCAAAAAAATGCTGAAAAAGTGAACTTAGCTATGTCAGTAACGTCATTGTTTGTAAAGGAGGCTGAAATTTCGGATCTCTGGAAGCTAGATGTCATCGGAATTAAAGATCCCATAGAGAAAAAGTCAAAACTTGAGCAAGATTTAAAAACTAAAGAACACTTTAGAGAAACAGTGAAAATAAATGAAGATAAACGTTACGAAGTCTGCTTGCCATGGTCTGATGACAGTTCTCCTCTCCCTGACAACTTTAGCCTTGCGAAAAAGCGACTTGATTCCACAACTGAAAAACTTTTATCTCGCAACTTATATGACAAATATGATAAGGTTTTTCAGGAATGGCTTGATGAAGGAATCATTGAGGAAGTTCCTCCGAATGAAGTAGCTGCATATGGAGATTATATGCCTCATCGACCTGTAATAAAGGAAAGTAGTTCTACTCCTATTCGACCAGTATTTGATGCATCTGCAAAAATGAAAAACCATCCTTCATTGAACCAGTGCTTGCAATGTGGGCCTAATCTAATTGAACTTATTCCGGACATTTTGATACGATTTAGAGAAAAAAAATTTGGTGTCACCGCAGATATAAGAAAAGCTTTTTTGCAAATAAGTGTTTCCAAAGAGGATAGAGACTTTTTGCGTTTCCTTTGGTGGAAAAATTTAGAAAAGAAAACTCTTAAAGTCTTCCGTCATGCAAGAGTAGTTTTTGGCGTCAAAAGCAGCCCTTTTTTGCTCAATTCTGTGATAGATTATCATATTGAAAATACTGAAGGATTTGACTCTGAATTTAAGAAGATACTACAAAAAAGCTTTTACGTTGATAATGTAGTGGCTAGTTTTGACAGTCGGAACGATCTAAATACGTTTATTTCCAAGTCCAATGAATTAATGTTAGTAGGTGGTCTTCTTCTTAGAGATTGGGAATACACGGAAGAAAACAACTCTGAACATGACTTAGAAACACCAGTGTTAGGCCTGAAATGGAATCGTCAGCTTGATTCATTGAAAGTTAATATGAGTTGGATGAAAGAATTGGACCTTGAGAAAATAACAAAACGAGTTATACTTTCAGTAGCTCATAAAGTCTTCGACCCCATTGGATACACCGCCCCAGTTATGCTCTGCCCAAAGTTAGTACTCCAAAAAACTTGGAAGATGGATATAGGCTGGGACACTGAAATTACTGGTACTCCGAGGAAAGAGTTCTTACGATGGTTTAAAGAACTAAAGAGCCTCGAAAACATTAATATCCCAAGATGGATAAATGTTACAGAAGAAAATTTGAAAAATTGCACAATGCACACTTTTTGTGATGCCAGCAAGGATGCGTATGCATCTGTAGTATTTTTGAGATTGGAAGAAGAAGATTCTGTCAAACTATCTCTTCTAGCTGCTAAATCCAGAATAGCTCCCTTAAGAGGCGGTACAATTCCACGTATGGAACTCTTAGCTGCCTTGGTGGGAGCAAGGTTAACAGATTCAGTACTAGAAGCATTGAATTGGAAAGAAATAGAATGTTACTACTGGAGCGATTCAACTACTGTACTAACATGGATACAAAGAGAAGAAAACTGGTCAGTATTTGTTCGAAACAGAGTACAAGAAATAAGAAAACTAACTTCTCCTTCTTCTTGGAATCATGTAGCTACTGAATTAAATCCAGCAGATTTGCCTTCGAGAGGCTGCACAGCATCCCAACTTGTATCACTTAGATGGTGGGAGGGTCCACAATGGCTAACTAAACCTAAAGAATTATGGCATCATCAGAACATGGATAAAGACATCGATGAAGAAGAAATATTGAAAGAAAAGTTAAAAACCACAAAATCGATGGCTAATATCTGTACCTCAGAACCAGACTAACGTAAGTCCACTTTCGTCATTTTTCGGTAGAGGGGAAAAACGATTGTCGAATACATCGTTTTTCCCTTCAACTGAAAAATGACGAAAGTGGACTTACGTTAGTCTGGTTCTGAGGTACAGATATTGAAACTAATATCCAAAACAAAGGGATATATTCATATTTTTCTAAATACCGACAGATAGTACGTTTAGTGTGTTGGATTTTAAGATTCAAACATAACAGCTTGTCTAGAAAAGAAGAAAGGACTTGCGGAGAACTTGGTTTTGAAGAATTTCAAAAAGCAGAAAGGAAACTAGTTAAGATGATTCAACAAGAATCTTTTGATGGGTGCGACGACAAAAGATTTAAGGGTTTGGCTGTTTTTGAAGATGAAGATGAAATCTTGAGAATAAAAACACAAATCATAAATAGAAAAGATACAGAAGATTTTAGAAAACCAATGCTTTTACCCTCAAGTCACAAAGTCGTACTAAAGCTCATAGACCATTACCATAAGAGTAATTTACATTGTGGTCTACAAATTTTGCAAAATTTAATACGAGAAAAATTTTGGATTTTAAACGGAAGAAGAACCATGCGGAAAGTTATTCAGAAGTGTGTCATTTGCAAACGTTTCTCTTCACAGAAATTAGAAACCGATTCCGCACCTTTGCCAGAAAATAGAGTTCGAGACGCTGCAGTTTTCCAGATCACAGGAGTGGATGCAACTGGACCATTGTTTCTCAAAGGAGGCCAGAAATCTTGGGTACTGCTTTTCACCTGTGCTATTTACAGAGCAGTACATCTGGAACTTGTAACCAGTTTATCTACTGAAGCCTTTTTACCCGACTACGGCAAAGCCTAAAGGAAGGGTTATGTTTTTATCAGTCTGGCTATGTTTGTGGTTAAGGATGTTCCACCGTAGCTCCTAAACTATTCATTCGATTTTGATGAATGAGGTACCAATCGATTCGTTCTCGAGTCTCAAGTGTCATAGGCTACTTTTTATTAGAATTTAACAAGAGGAAAAATCGATTATTCCTAGACAAGCACTGATTTTTACTGATATTTTCGGAGCTAAGTGTGTTCAACAATGAATTTCCAGTTTAAGGCTTACCTAGATTTTAGCATGAAATTAGTTCAAAGCAATATATATATAGAAGATAGTTATTAAATATTTGTTTCAATTCATTATTTTGCACATGCATTTTTCCAGTTAAACTTGAATTTCAAGGCTTTTGTTTTGACAACACTTGATTCTCGTGACGTGAAAACTTGTATTTAAAAATAAATAGGCAAAAGTTTCATTTTGAATTGCATGATTTTTGTACATTACATGAAATCTTGAAAGCTCGGAACCTTTGATGCGCTTTGACGAATGTTACATGTTTTATGGTGCCGTAAATCTCAAGCAGTAGACTAAAAGGTAAGCTACATTTTTTACCCGACTACGGCAAAGCCTAAAGGAAGGGTTATGTTTTTAGCAGTCTGGCTATGTTTGTGGTTAAGGATGTTCCACCGTAGCTCCTAAACTACTCATTCGATTTTGATGAATGAGGTGCCAATCGATTCGTTTTCGAGTCTCGAGTGTCATAGGATACTTTTTACTAGAATTTAACAAGAGGAAAAATCGATTATTCCTAGACAAGCACCGATTTTAACCGATATTTTCGTATATAAGTGTGTTTTAGTTCAAATTAGTTCAAACAAAAGTCGCAATCAACAATGAATTTCCAGTTTAAGGCTGACCTAGATTTTAGCATGAAATTAATTACCCAAATAACTTTTCATACTTTTTTGTTATGTACATTTAATTTTGTAATGTATATTCATTAGCTATTATACAGTGGGGTAAAATAAAAAAGTTCTAAAAACCTGTAACCCGACTACAAAAAAGCTCTAAAAAGTAAGAAATAATAACAAGTTTAAAAAACTATAACCTGACTACAAAAAAAAAAGCACTGAAAGGTAAGAAACAAGGTCGGTGCTATTTAATATCATCGTCTTATTAAATAAAACAAGACGTTTGATGTCTTAGCTATACCTGTTTATTTAGTTCTACGACTTGAACCCTCTGCAAGTTCCACATTAACAACATAATTCAATTCAAATGCTGTAGTCGTGCGTTGTCAACTACAGAAAAACAGTTTGATAGAATAACATTATAACCTAATTTACCATTCTTGTATATATATATAGATCAAACTAATATGTTTGCTTGTGTATCAAGTTTAAATGCTTGCTTTCTGTAGTTGACAACGCACGACTACAGCATTTGAATTGAATTATGTTGTTAATGTGGAACTTGCAGAGGGTTCAAGTCGTAGAACTAAATAAACAGGTATAGCTAAGATATCAAACGTCTTGTTTTATTTAATAAGACGATGATATTAAATAGCACCGACCTTGTTTCTTACCTTTCAGTGCTTTTTTTTTTTTTTGTAGTCGAGTTATAGTTTTTTAAACTTGTTATTATTAATGGCATTCCGAAGATTTGTTGCAAGACGGGGTAGATGTTCAACCATGTACTGCGACAATGGGACAAACTTCACTGGAGCTGCCAATTTGCTTCGGGGCTTAGACTGGAATAAAATAGTTAAATATGGAGCTGTAAGATCTATTGATTGGAAATTTAACCCACCAACCGCTTCCTGGTGGGGAGGTTGGTGGGAGCGCTTGATCCGAACTTTGAAGGACCTCTTAAAAAGGGTTTTAGGTCGAGCAGAGTTACATTATGAAGAAATGGCTACTATCCTATGTGATTGTGAAGCATTAATGAATTCTCGACCTCTTACATACCAGTCTGAAGATCAACAATTACTCCCTATATCACCTTCGTCATTCCTGCAAGACATTAAGGAATGGAGCACACCAGACGTTGATGCTGTTGATCACCAGAGCTTGAATAGAAGGATTAAGTACAGGCAAAATCTCCAAAAATATTTGAGGGACCGCTTCAGAAGTGAATACCTGGGACTGCTCATACAGAAGAAAAAACGTAAAGACACCCGTAATATCGCAGTTGGCGATATTGTGCTGATTGGCGCAGACAATGTAAAAAGAATCAACTGGCCACTGGGACGAGTAGCAGAACTTATCCCTGGGAAAGATGGACGTGTTCGGCTTGTTAAGGTGCAAACATCACACTCAAAGTTACTCCGCCCAATCCAACGCATCTACCCTTTAGAAATTTCTTCTGCCAGTGATTTTCCCACCCCAGCCGAGGACAGTTGCACTGTGAAGGACAAAAATGAAAATATTTTAATATCCAATACGAAAGTGTCCAGATCAGGAAGAGAGATAAAAATTCCCGAAAGGCTGGGTTTGTAAACTGGACAATGTTTTGGTTTATGTTTGTTTATTTATATTTTACATTGTTTGGCGTATTTATTATAATGTTTTGGCAATGAATTTAGAGTTTTGATTATAATGCATAATCAAAAGGTGGGAGGATGTTAAGTTTGAAAGATGTTTAAAAGATTAAGAGTAGCCACAAAAACATGTTTGTGATAATTCTTAAAATAAAAAGTGGCAACGCAAATATTAAAAACGCGCAGATATCTAAAACTTAACAGATCTCATCTCACATTTTAAAAAGTTGTTGTTCGAAAAATAAAATCTTTGAAGTTAGTACTTGAGTCGTTGTTTCCTTTGCTTGAATATATTTTTTGATGAACCAGGGGTTCAGTAGTATCCGAGAACAAGCAATGAACAACTTCTTTTAAAATAGCAGGAAATTTCGGTGAAATTTTCGGTTGCTCTAACAATGGCACATTAGAAGCGTAAATGTTTGAATTGTTATCTTGCTCACTCCAAGCATTATTTTAACACGTAAGGCACCTACTAAGAAATTTACACGTAAAAGGATGTAGTGTGGGGTCCATACCAGATTTTTTGCTTTCAAATAAAGTTTCTCTCCACTAGCAGACAATATTTTTCACGATTTCATAGATACACAAGAAAAACTTGGCAGACGACAAACAAAAATGCAGCATTGAAATGATTTTACATTGTTTTGTTTTCTTTTAATTACACTTGCTTTCATACAAACAGACGATAGTTTTTGCAGTTTAATACCTAGCTGTTGCATATTTAATAGTTCTATGAAAAGAATCGTCAGCACAACAAGCATTTCAAGCGCTCTTTTTCCCAAAGTGATTTCTTGTTTTGATGCAAAGCACAAAGCATTAACTGATTCGTAGTAATTTTAAAACATCTGGTGTGAACGCCACACTACTTCCTTTTACGTTTAAATTCCATAATAAATGCCTCAGGTGTTAAAATAGTGCATTAGAGTGAGCAAGATAGCAGTTCAAACATTTACACCCCCAGTTTGTCACGAATCAATAATGTTTTACAATGATTCATTTTCTAAATATCGCCGATTTTAGTGAATTTTTCGCAAAATGTGCCCAATAGCGCCGAATTGAATCCAAATTTAAAAAAAAATCATTTCTTCGCCAAATTTGTCGCCAACTTGGCGGCAAATACTTGGCGACCAAAAGTTTGGCGATATATCGCCAAGT
>JAXGGA010011818.1:0-40961 GCA_038373865.1 Uloborus plumipes | reverse complement strand
TAAAACGCGACCGAAACTGAAGGCAGAAACCGAAAATCCGGGTACTTTCCATAGGAAAACCATTGAATCCATTTTACGCTTCTGCCTATTTTTTCTGCTTTACGTCGATGTGGAGCATGGCCCTAAGGGCTCTGCTCCACATCAGCGTAAAACAAGACCGAAACTGAAGGCAGAAACCGAAAATCTGGGTACTTTCCATAGGAACACTATTTGCTCCATTTTACGCTTCTGCTGTATTTTTCTGCTTTACGCCAATGTGGAGCAGGGCCCTTAGAGCCTTGCTCCACCTCAGCGTAAAACGCGACCGAAACTGAAGGCAGAAACCAAAAATCCGGGTACTTTCCATAGGAACACTATTTGCTCCATTTTACGCTTCTGCTTTATTTTTCTGCTTTATGTCAATGTGGAGCAGGGCCCTTAGAGCCCTGCTCCACATCAGCGTAAAACGCGACCGAAACTGAAGGCAGAAACCGAAAATCCGGGTACTTTCCATAGGAACACTATTTGCTCCATTTTACGCTTCTGCTTTATTTTTCTGCTTTACGCCAATGTGGAGCAGGGCCCTTAGAGCCTTGCTCCACATCAGTGTAAAACGCGACCGAAACTGAAGGCAGAAACCGAAAATCCGGGTACTTTCCATAGGAACACTATTTGCTCCATTTTACGCTTCTGCTTTATTTTTCTGCTTTACGCCAATGTGGAGCAGGGCCCTTAGAGCCTTGCTCCACCTCAGCGTAAAACGCGACCGAAACTGAAGGCAGAAACCGAAAATCCGGGTACTTTCCATAGGAACACTATTTGCTCCATTTTAAGCTTCTGCTTTATTTTTCTGCTTTACGCCAATGTGGAGCAGGGCCCTTAGAGCCTTGCTCCACCTCAGCGTAAAACGCTACCGAAACTGAAGGCAGAAACCGAAAATCCGGGTACTTTCCATAGGAACACTATTTGCTCCATTTTACGTTTCTGCTTTATTTTTCTGCTTTACGTCAATGTGGAGCAGGGCCCTTAGAGCCCTGCTCCACATCAGCGTAAAACGCGACCGAAACTGAAGGCAGAAACCGAAAATCCGGGTACTTTCCATAGGAACACTATTTGCTCCATTTTGCGCTTCTGCTTTATTTTTCTGCTTTACGCCAATGTGGAGCAGGGCCCTTAGAGCCTTGCTCCACCTCAGCGTAAAACGCGACCGAAACTGAAGGCAGAAACCGAAAATCCGGGTACTTTCCATAGGAACACTATTTGCTCCATTTTACGCTTCTGCTTTATTTTTCTGCTTTACGCCAATGTGGAGCAGGGCCCTTAGAGCCTTGCTCCACATCAGTGTAAAACGCGACCGAAACTGAAGGCAGAAACCGAAAATCCGGGTACTTTCCATAGGAACACTATTTGCTCCATTTTGCGCTTCTGCTTTATTTTTCTGCTTTACGCCAATGTGGAGCAGGGCCCTTAGAGCCTTGCTCCACCTCAGCGTAAAACGCGACCGAAACTGAAGGCAGAAAACGAAAATCCGGGTACTTTCCATAGGAACACTATTTGCTCTATTTTACGCTTCTGCTTTATTTTTCTGCTTTACGCCAATGTGGAGCAGGGCCCTTAGAGCCTTGCTCCACCTCAGCGTAAAACGCGACCGAAACTGAAGGCAGAAACCGAAAATCCGGGTACTTTCCATAGGAACACTATTTGCTCCATTTTACGCTTCTGCTTTATTTTTCTGCTTTACGCCAATGTGGAGCAGGGCCCTTAGAGCCTTGCTCCACCTCAGCGTAAAACGCGACCGAAACTGAAGGCAGAAACCGAAAATCCGGGTACTTTCCATAGGAACACTATTTGCTCCATTTTACGCTTCTGCTTTATTTTTCTGCTTTACGCCAATGTGGAGCAGGGCCCTTAGAGCCTTGCTCCACCTCAGCGTAAAACGCGACCGAAACCGAAGGCAGAAACCGAAAATCCGGGTACTTTCCATAGGAACACTATTTGCTCCATTTTACGCTTCTGCTTTATTTTTCTGCTTTACGCCAATGTGGAGCAGGGCCCTTAGAGCCTTGCTCCACATCAGTGTAAAACGCGACCGAAACCGAAGGCAGAAACCGAAAATCCGGGTACTTTCCATAGGAACACTATTTGCTCCATTTTACGCTTCTGCTTTATTTTTCTGCTTTACGCCAATGTGGAGCAGGGCCCTTAGAGCCTTGCTCCACCTCAGCGTAAAACGCGACCGAAACTGAAGGCAGAAACCGAAAATCCGGGTATTTTCCATAGGAACACTATTTGCTCCATTTTACGCTTCTGCTTTATTTTTCTGCTTTACGCCAATGTGGAGCAGGGCCCTTAGAGCCTTGCTCCACCTCAGCGTAAAACGCGACCGAAACTGAAGGTAGAAACCGAAAATCCGGGTACTTTCCATAGGAACACTATTTGCTCCATTTTACGCTTCTGCTTTATTTTTCTGCTTTACGCCAATGTGGAGCAGGGCCCTTAGAGCCTTGCTCCACCTCAGCGTAAAACGCGACCGAAACTGAAGGTAGAAACCGAAAATCCGGGTACTTTCCATAGGAACACTATTTGCTCCATTTTACGCTTCTGCTTTATTTTTCTGCTTTACGCCAATGTGGAGCAGGGCCCTTAGAGCCTTGCTCCACCTCAGCGTAAAACGCGACCGAAACCGAAGGCAGAAACCGAAAATCCGGGTACTTTCCATAGGAACGCTATGTAATCCATCTTACGTTTCTGCTTTACTGTTTAACCGACTTCAACAAACGAGCAGGTTATGAATTCAAAGTGTGTACTTTTTTTTTGTTTGTTCGCACATAACATCTGATCTACTGAACCGATTTGGACGATTTTTTTTTAATCGATAGGAGATGGTGTAACTTAGGTACCATATACTCATATCACGATATTTGTTCACTAAAAAAAAAAAGCTATTATGGAAAACAGTAAATTTCATGTCGTTTCCCCATTAAATGAATAAATTTTCTATCCATTGTTGCAAAAATTTGTTGCCACGCAAACAATATTAATAGTAATCATGATGAAAATTTTGAACCAAGGCATATCTGGAATAAGTATGAAATATTAATAAGTAGTCGAATTTAAAGCGATTTGTCCTAAATGATTAAATATGAAATCCATTGTTACAAAACGTGATTGATATGAAACTGTAATAATAATGATAATAAGAATTTTAAATGAAAGCTTAACTGAATCAAACATGAAACTCATTAGCGGGCAACGTACGTAGTATGTGTTAAAATCTTATGAACAACGAGAAACTAGAATTACTTTGAACTATAAATTAACTAAAAAGCCGTTGATATTTAAACGGCTTTGATTAAGCTAGTACACAAATAAATACCAGAGAATAACAAAGATAATTTTTTAGTGTCAATCGTTTAAAATTGTAGACGCGTTGATAGTTTCTTCCTTTTTTTTTTGCACAGTTTATTTTGTGGAGCATTTACTAAAGAAAATTACGTGAAGTTCCGTAATGGGGGGAAACATTACCTTATTTCATAAGTACACTTACACTAAAAAGAAGAAAATAAAATAATTTTGGAAAAAAATAGAACCGACTTCAGTTAGAAATTGCTCTAAAAAGTAAAAAATAATTTTTTTCTTTGAACACCATCGAAACGACTTTTAAACGTAAGTTTTGAAGTCGGCGCAAAAACGATAGGGCAAATGATATTTAACCATATTTTGCCAACATTTTTCAGAGAAACCATTGAAAATTAAAAGCAGAATATTTGCACCAGTACACGAATGTGTGGTAATGAATGAAATGTATGCGAATGCTTTTAAAGAACCTGGATCCATTAAAATGCATATAGTTGAATTATAGTTGCGTATGATTCTATACATTGTTTTTGCGCCTACTTCAAAACTTATGTTTAAAAGTAGTTTCGATGGTGTTCAAAGAAAAAAATTATTTTTTACTTTTTAGAGCAATTTCTAACTGAAGTCGGTTCTATTTTTTTCCAAAATTATTTTATAGCTAATTATTAAAAATTACTTCGCGTATACTGTAGAACTCAAAGGCCAAAAATACGTGTCAGCCAAAAATCGCATTCATTGAGTCGAGTCGCACTGACCGTCGGTGTTTTTCGACCTGTACTCTACCCGGAGCTGGGATTGAATCCTAGTTACATTAAATGGGCCTCCAAGGGTCGATATCAGCCACTTTGATGATCCCTGTGTGATCTACACTGCCAAAAATAAACTGTAGTGTTTTCAGTAATACTGGCAGCAGAGGTTCTAGTTTAAAACTGTAGAAGTACAGTAATAAACTGTAAAATTAGCTATTTTACAGTTTATTACTCTAAAATTAGCAATTTTACAGTTTATTGCCATATAATATTCAGCAATAGTATACTCTCAAAACAACTAATAAACTGTAAAATTAGCAATTTTACTGTTTATTACTTTATAACTAGCAATTTTACAGATTAGTACTGTAAAATTATAAATTTTTACAGTCTGTTCCTATAAAATTAGCTGTATTATTCTGTAAAAATAAGTCATTTTTTATAATGTAGAACTGATTCAACTACGGTGGAATGATAGTGCATGTTAAGTTGTTTCTATGACAGATGTTATGCTGATGTCGAGAAACCCGTTTTACGTATTAGTAAAAACTCGTTATGTATTGATGATTATTTTTAAAACACTAAAAGAAGTGCCGTTTCAACACCGTTCTCGGCGATTTCGGCAAATTCACACTGATTACTTTAAACTTCATGCCAAAAAGAATTTGCAAAAGTTAGAGATTTTTCGTATTACAGCTTTGAATTTGTTGCAGGGGACTGTTTGAAAAAATTCTGGACAGAATTTACATGGCAATTTTTTGTTTTAGATATACGTAATTATACCTTATTTCATAAGAAAAATATAGCTTCATTATTATATTTTTAGATATTAATTGCCAAATTTATGTAGTGTTAATAGGTTTTTTGAAATACTATGTTTAACAGTTAGACTATGGGATTGGGACAGCCAGGGGACTGTGTTTTTGGCGCTTAGACAATGTCTAGAAAAAAAAATTACATTTTTATAACTCCAAATACAATTAGGCCACAAAGTATTAATGCTTTACTTGTATTAAAAGCGATAATTACCTTATTACAATTTATTATTTTTAAAATACTCATTCCGGACAGTCAATTACCAGTTTACAGAGAACCGCCCATATCAGGGTTTTAAGAGCTATCAGTAAACATTCAATCTTATATTACGACTCTTTTTATATTCATCACTAGAGTTACCCGCCACGGCATTGTCCGTGGTAAATTTTAAAGGATTTTTACTGCTGTCGCTGTATCCATATTACACGAATTAAAAAAAAAACTAACTACAGTAAGAAAATGAAATTCAAGCGCAATTTTAACAGAGTTTATTTGAAAAAAGAAATATCTGCTTTGTATTAACAAAATCGTAATGTTTAAAGTCTAAAACGGCGTATACGAAAACTTCTTCTTGGCGAGATTTACCATGCTTAACATGGCGCAGCATAGCCATTGAAGGCTCTTGCTCCAGAAAATCATACACAACCAACCATGCTTAACAGAGACTGAACTTTTTTTTTTTTTTTAGTTATTTTCAATTTAACTAAATTCAAGTATTAGTTAAAAGCCTTTTTTGTTTACTTGACGATTTATTTTTAATTGGAGTTAGGATTTATTTTTACTTTTTGCAGAGTAATTGGAGAAATAATTATGAAGTCGAACGTGCCACATAGGCAAAAAATTTACCACCATTGTTTTCATTTTGGCAGTATTTAATATCTTATCAGTATTTAATATCCAAAACTAGCTGCCAGGGCAGCTAGATTAGCTTCCTGCGGCATGTTGATGCATAACGTCTCCCCTCTCTAACTTTTACCTCATTCTGAAGTTATATTATTTGATATAATTTAATGTTCATTCGATTTCAAGACATACCACGCACGTGGCCCGGCGTTGCACGGGCACTTCGTGCCCTGAAAGTAGTGAGAAAAAAATTTAAAGAAAGTACTCCCCGCCAAGGCGGCTCGCTTACAGGCGCTTCACGCCTTTACTTTTTTCCTATATGTATAAAAAAAATCATTCGAATTATTGAGATGCTTCACGCCTTCAAGATGGTGAGGAAAGTTTCAGTAAGTTCAGCTCGCTCAAAGGAAAAAAGCAGACATAGATACTCAGTTTTTAATATAAGTAGATGGCTCTTCAACAAATAAATGTTTCAAAATATTACCAGTAGCTAGCGATAAAAATTCTACGTAAGTGGTCCGCTTATGAGTTTCGTGTTTGATTTAGTTAAGCCTTCATTCAAAATTCTCATTATCATTTTTATCACTGTTTCATGGCAACCACGTTTTGCAATGCAAGAATGGATTTCATATTTAATCATTTATTAGGCTTAATCGCTTTAAACTTGACTACTTATTAATTGATATCTTTGCTAATTAAAATCGTATAATTATATCTATTGAAACTAATGAAGCCTGAAAAATTACCTATCTATCGGTACCTGGTTCGACTTTCAGGTCATTGGCGTTCAGGAGAAAGAAGCGTGACATAGAAAGATAGAAAGATAGTTAGAAAGAAAGATAGTTAGAAAGATACTCAGTTTTTAATATAAGTAGATATTCAAAAACGCTCACACTTTTTTTATTTCTTTTTTCAAAAACTTTGCTGTGCCTTCTTCGATGGGGCATGAGAAATTTGCATAACTGGCATGAGTATGCTGAACAAAGTCCATTTTCAACCAATTTAGTCATCATTCCAAAAGCGATTCAGCTTAAAGGTTTGACTTGGCGTAATTGGCAATCGTTTGATAAATTCACGGTAACCTGACAGGAATTTATCATTAACAGTTTCTGGAACATTATTTGCCTCACTTACTTTATGATATTCCTGTTCAGGAGAAAGTGTGGAAATCATTTCCCATCACAACGATGCTCCTGCACAAGGCAAATGCGGTTCGAGACATTCTGACAGAACAATAACCACAATGAATTGGTCGTATGTGTCCCATTTCTCGGCCACCACACCTGACGCCGGGGAATTTCTTTGTTCGGGGGTTCTTGGAGCAAGCAGTTTACTGCACAGAAGTAATCAGTTTGTAGGATTTGCGCATTCAGCTTGACGGAGAAGTAGCAAAACTGAGAAATAAAATTTCATCGATAGCGAGGGTTGTTTCCGCTCGTAAAAGGCCAAGGGCAGCCAACAGTTGCGGGGGCTGATAATTTCAGTAGATCTTTTAAATTTTGAAGATTGTTTACATGTAAATGTACTGATTGATAATAAGGTAAGTCTTTTGATTTTGCATTTTCCTTTGTGAACAGCACGTGAATGCTTCCTCTGTTTGTTATCTCTTGTTGTGATTCTTAACGTAAAAAAGTGTTACAAATTATTATTTAGCTACAAAAGTTTCCTTTTCTTGAACAAAGAAAACAGAACAGTTGCATAAAATATAAAATTCAGAACAGAAAATTCCAACTCTTCGCTGGTTTCTCTATTCCGACGAATGCCGATTTTCATACTATTTCAAACAAAATTGATTGCGGCGGAAATGGAAGCCCAATATGATTTTCTTTCGTATCATCTGAAATTTAGTGAAACGGGCCGAATTTTAGTACATTTGACCGGCTGTAGCTCATGCAGCTGTTTTTGAAAATGTCTATTCAAAACTTGTCAAAACTTTGGTGCCATTTTGATTTTGAGTGTTTCCAATGTTTCAAAGCTTGTAGCTTGCTGTAAAGTGTAACTATCTTAATGGAAAAAATGTCGTTTTGTAGAATTTAGTCTGTTCCTTTTAAATATGTGTTTTTTTGCGTGTAGATCTTACAGGAATGTCAGAAATCGCCCTTTTTCTCAGAATTTTGATTTTATACTCATTTTTCTTATATCTAACATAACTCGGTTACGGTTATGAATAAGACGCGATAATGGGTGGTTCTATGTTCCGCTTGGGCTGTTTTATCACCCCCTTTCGCATGGCAGATGGGGTAAAATTCACCCTGTACAGCTTTAACGATAAAAATAAAAATGCGTAGCATTAACCAAGACAATTTGGCTTAAGTAAGACGCCTTTGCCGCTTTTTTCTTTTTATTTTTAATTTAAAAAAACGATGATATTTGGAGCTCTGGAATGTTCCAAAACTAGCTAATATATGCGGTAGTGTTTTCCTTGCTCAGACACACTACGTATATATTAATTGAATTTGGAACTTAGTAGAGCACCTAATACCATCGCTTTTAAAAATATCCTAAGATGTCCCATTTGGCAAAATTTTTGTTACTAGATACTATTCTTGTAATGGCTACAGAAACTTGGAATTAAAACTATTTTCACTTACAGAAAAGATTTCGTTGCAGTAGTTCTTTTTCTCTTCGAGCAGATCCTGGAGCATAAATAAACAGGAAAGAAGAGGCAGTTGAGGGCCGTAAAGAACCAAGTGGTGAAAAAGGGAGCTTTGAAAGGTTCCAGGTTCGGTCCTTTCTCCGCCGGGAGCATGCTGGCTTCCTTGTCGGTGGACCTATTCTCGCCAATGCTGACAACGGAGGTCGAAGGTGTCGAATACGAGCTTCGGGCGGCCTCCGAAGTGCAGTTGCAGCCGGCGGAGGGCTTCAGGTGGATGACGTAGGCCCATTTCAGCAGGTGGGTGATGCCGATCCACGTGCCGCACACGACTACGGTCAGGAAGAAGCCCAGAGCTGTCCGTTTGGCTCGGCCCGAGCAGCAATGCCTGCTCGTGCTTTGATTGGAGTGCTCAATCGGGATATCGCCTGGAAAGATATTTTCACCCTCGATAACAACAGTTTTGTGAAGTGGCATGCAAATTAATACGCATGGAAAAGAGGATTCATTCAACACTAATAGATGTACTTAAATTTCTAGCCGCGTCGAAATGCCGTTTTTGTAACTCGCTTAACCACCGCTTTCCGCTTAGAAAGTGTACGTACACCGGTATATGTACTTTATACACCGGTAGTATGCGGATATGCCTCCTGCTTTCAACTGGAGTTTTTTTTGGGGGGGTGGGGGGAGGGGTGTTCTCCCAAGATTGCAGTTTGCAAGCTTGTTTATGGCACTGGGTAAAACCACTTTCCGAGGCATTACCGCTTTTTACATGTGACAGGGGAAATTTTCCATCTTGCCAATGGTTCTTACCGCAGCTAAAACCATTCAGAAGCCGTCTAAGAGATCGATTGTTGGACATTTACACAAAGGCAGCAATTAAAAGTAGTCTAAACTGACACGCGCAGTGCAATCGCACTCATCTATATATATTTTTTCTCTAAGCCGAATCCTATACCCGGTCGAAACTCGCTCATTTCTTTATCGAATTGCATGAAAATTTATGATTTTGAAGCTCATCCCGCGGGCTATTGACGAAAATTAGACCCACCCTCTAAAAAGTGTCGGTTCGTTTTTTATTCGAACTTCAATTTTTGGGCACAAAATTGACTCTATCTAGCGAAATAATTGTCGTATCGTCTCCATTTTGATTTCATTCGAAAGATTAAAAAAAATGCGTTCTTTAGAACGTTTCTCCGCTAGCGCCGCGTAACGAGAATCTCGAAAATCCACGTTTAAGCGACTTATAAGCGATTAAAGTTTGAAAAAAAGTTAAATTTTTTGCTTAACTGTTAAAATCGTTACCATTTGTTCAAATCAATTTTAAATGCGACATTTCAAGTCAAGGCTTAGCTCGGTAAACCTTAATTGTAACTTTTATTGTTTCAAAATAGGGTAGACAGACCAGTGAATGACCACTTAAGCAAAATTTCATTTTTAAAAAATCGTAGTAATTTTAAATGCTGTAATATTTTGTTCGTGATAGTTTAAATAGTTTTATTGATCTATGTAAATGCGTAAAAAAAAAAATGATGGAACTTGAAGGGTTCCGCTTCCGGCTTTTTGGGGTGTTCGAAGGAAAAATGGCGCAAAGACCCAGTGAATGACCACCTCCGACCCAGTGAATGACCACCTCTGACCCAGTGAATGACCACCTTACATTTTGAGTTAGAAATACTTGAAGTTGGTTTTAGATATTTTCACTTTTGTATATTTTTATAAGGCAGATAGTGACCTGTTACTTTACATGCTTATTTATAAATTAATTTTATTTATTTATTTATCTTTTTCTCAAACGAGAAACCTTTCCGCATCGTATTGAATCTTCTTTTTACCTTTTCTTTAATTATTATCATTATTATTGTGTTGGCCGATAATAAATATTTTTAAATGCTCTTGATTAACTCTTATATCATCTTATTTTTATTTTTTTCACAAACCTTATTTACGGCCATTTTGACAATACTTACTAACAGTAGAAAAGTTCTATTTTACGCTACTAATTACAGATTTATTTTTAATTGTTACTAATGTTATTATTGTTATCTTTATCATTTTACTTAAATGACTTAATCATCGACTTAAATGAGAAAATTTCAAGTTTCATAATGTGTGATTCTCTTATCTTTTCGTTTTGAATGTGTTCTAGTGCAGATGTTTGCAAAACCAAATAAGTTTATATTATTAAAGGGTATGAGGTTTCGTTTCAAAAGAAAATAATAACAGTTTGACAGAGGAAATGGCTCCGAATCCACACCTGCCCTGACAGCTGTGTCGTCACGTGATACTGGAAAATAATATTAGTCGGCTTGCAATACCTTATAATTTAAAAGCACTTTACTGAACATATGCATTGGAGTAATGCACAAACACAGAAGAGACATTTGTACTATTAGTACCAGCAATTATGCATCGAAGCAATTTTCGAAAATTAAAAATAACCCTTTTATTATGGATTTCAACCGTAAATTTATATTAAAAAAATGAAAAGCTTGAAAAAACCAATTTACAAATTGTGTAAAAGCCCTCAACAATTTGAAATATTCATGAGAAATCAAGCATAGATGAATGAGTGGTTCCTATTACTGTCGGCATTCATGGGAAATGTTTATAAGAGGAAAACCAATAAGATTTGGATTGAAAATGTGAATACTCTCTTTGCTCCTCAAATGGATATCAATGTTCCATTCAGGCAAAAAAGGATTACTTGATGCGCGGTTACGATACAGAGCTATAAATGATTTGCTATCAGTTTTGACTGAAAAGTCTGAGTACAAGGAATGTACTTTGATAATGGATTTTTTAAGTTCAGGTAAGTGGATCAATACACTTTAGTTTTTTTTTTTTTAATGCATAAAATATGTTAAGAGAAAAACTAAATTAAAATTTTTTTGGTCAAAAAAAATATCTTTTTTCTTTTTTTAAATAAAGTTATATAAAGCTCCTATGTTCCAAAAATAGAACACACTAAAAAGAACACTACTACGCGAGAGTCAACATTCTATCAATTTTTTCAACAATAAAGAATTGACCTATGTAACCAATAGCTTGGAATTTCACGGTAGAAAATTGTTGATGCCACTCGGTCTAAAAAAAAAGCTTTTAAAACCTTATTTTTTAACGAAAATGACGCGCTGTTCATTCACTGGGTGGTGGTCATTCACTGGTCGACCCTAGTTTTCTTTAATTTTTCAAAACAACATTAAAATCCCAGTGAATAAACAGCTGGTCATTCACTGGCTTTTCAGAGTTTTTCTGACCCAGTGAGTGACCACCCCATAAATCTAAAATCTACACATTCTATAAAGATTGAAACAATAAAATCATAGCCTGAATATACATACTAAATGATTCTTTTGTATAATTAAAAAAAATTAATTTATAAATACAATTAATACGAATCAAAGTAGTTGTATACACAAAACCATCCTTATTATTTTGGAGCAGAAAAAGAAATGGCGCACGGCTGTAAACATTCTGTAATTTTTTACTAGAAAAATACATGACCTAAATAATCAATCAGGCATCAGATAGCTCAGAATTTGAAGGAAGAAAGCTATTGAAGCCAATTTATGTAAAAAAAAAATAATTTAGAACCTTATTTTTTAAGAAATACTGCGAAGTGGTCATTCACTGGGTGGTGGTCACTCACTGGTCGGAATACCCTACTATGGTAGTTTTGCGATAACGTTAGTATTTAGTTTAGTAGTAGCCTTGGGTATTTGATTTTAATATAGGGTATCACTTTTGTAGTAGTTGTAAAAGTGAACGTGTCTTTGATCTCTTTGAAAAGTTGTCAGAACGACGGCAGTTGATGGCGATATTGTGCAAACGTACAAGATTTTACAATGCCAAGGAACAGGGTATCAACAGGCAGACTAACAGGAAGGTATCTACTACCTAGACAATATTAGACAATTCAACAATGCTTTGGCCTTCGCTTTAGTCAAAGTGGACTAAGTTAACAGTCCTGGCATAGGTCCATATTGTTTTGAACTACATGGTCAAGTGTACCATATGATCGGGAACTTGCAACCTCCGGCAGGGACTACACCAACTTATGCTGGACTTTTCTTTATAGATTTCGACACTACGCTGCAACTTCGGGCAGATAATGAAGCCAATAAAAATTGTCGTATTAAATTTTAAGTTTAGAGTTTTTTTTTTTTTTTTTTTGCGGAATTCCGCACGGGTCACCTAGTCGGCATTATTTACCAGTCCGACACTCCAGCTGCATGTGTTCACGCATGTTAATACATCTGACCCTATACTAGATCTCTTGATTTGTCTTTTACTCAGGTATGTCTTCCGCTCCGCTGTTATGCTGATTTTTCAAAAATGTCTTTACGTTTTGCACACCAGCGCTATACCGCTCATTAAAATTTTAATGAAAATCTCAGCTCACCAAGAACCTGTTGGGAATAGAAATTAATGTTTTTAATGCAGAGCAAAATTATGACCCTCGTCAATGAGACAGTTGTAATTTTAATATATGCTTAATTTTATCTTTTTTAATGGTAACGGAAGGACAGAGGACAGAACTGCCGACAGTTCCAAGGAACGTGCTAAGCGCAAAAGTGCTATCTGCAGACAATCTCGAACTGAGATATTGCTGCTTAAAGTTTTGCGTATCCATGTATTTCATTCAGGAGGTATTTTCTCAGAGATTTTTAAAATATATAAAAATTTCCTCTTCTCAAATGACTATAAAGCATTGCATTTAGAAAAAATAAATCACAAAGTACCAGCTGGTGATAGTAGCTCAATTTTGTCAAAAAGTGCACATACGACTTTTTCGCACGTCAGTACAGCTTACCAGCCCTCTCGTATGTTGTAATAACATGTATTTTGTATGTAAGCAACTCCAGCTCATAATTTAGTTATTGTCACAATTAAATATTTGTTTTAGATTGAAATAAATCTGTTGTTACAAAAATTGAAGAATTTGGCTATTTTATTTCATTTTTCACCCTGCTTGAGGCACGTCTTATTATTTAAAAAAATTTCAAAAGTTACTTACTGTTCCAAAAGGAAAAAATGTAACAATATAATTAAAAATATAGAATTAATTTTTGGCCTATATGCTGAGGACCACTCTATATATATATATATATATATATATATATATATATATATATATATATATATATATATATATATATATATATATATAATATATATATATATATATATATATATATATATATATATATATATATGTAAACGTGTGTGTGTGTGCGTGCGTGCATTGCTTTTCTCTCATTACTGCATTTTAAATATTTTCCAGTATTTTTTTAAAACTTTCTAATGTGCTTTGGGTGCAGCTTGGCTTCGAAACATACAAAACGATGAAAAGCTTTGCTTCCAAAAGCGGAACAATGTGAATCATTTGCGTCTAGTCATCCCTGTATTGATTAATTTCTCGAACTCGATTCCGGCGCACATCTTCTTTAACAATGATCTTAATCTGGAAACCACACCCGAAAGATTTATGGCATCACACAGATGAGCGTCTGGACTTCAGTGCTGAAGAAACATTTTACTGAATGCGTAAAACTGAGTGCAACTATGGAAGAACAATATGAACATTTTTTTTTCTTCGAAGAGATTTTGAGTGGTGAATCATAAGCATGACTAATGAATATGTTTATATAAAATCTAAGGACACGCAAACTGCAAACATAAATGATTTAGCAACATTTACTTCCTTTATTTTGCAGTGGTACAGGTAATGTAAAACCACCAGTAGTTGACAATGATAAGGATAACATAAATTAGTAAGATAAAAAATAAAACTGTAAAAGTATTACAAAATTACTTAAAAAAAATCAAATTCGGAATGCTTACCTTTCGCCATATTCTTTGCAGATATTTTGGAACCTGTTTTTCTCCTGTTGGTTTATTTTTACGTTATTAGTGTCAACTACTGATTGCCTTGCTTAATGGTCCAGTTTTCTTTTTATAACGTAATGTAATTGAATTAGAACGAAACTTGGTAAAATTACATGACAGAAGATGTCTTAACTAAAAATAAAATTTGAAGAATTAAAAAAAAATTCTGATATTTGACTCCACGCGTTGTACAAATTTGCTCTTATTTTAATTGCCAGGAGATGATTGATTGGAAATTGCATTATTCTGTGAAAACTTCTGTTAATCATTAGGATTTGTTGCGACTCCACCCATTGCAACAAAAACCGTGTCCAAAATATGAAGTTCCAACCTTTACACGCAAAATGTTCATTCAAATTGGAAAATCAGTATCTTTCTACATATTCTTTCAATATTCATATAAATATTCGAATCTATAAGTATCACGTATGTGTAAATGTTATATTAATACGAATTTTCCTAAAAAAATATTTATTACTCTGTAGCCATATATCTCCAGTTTCTTTAGATTTTTAATGCTTTGACGAGCATCTGGAAATATACTTGGCGTTTTGCTATCATGAACAGGGCCGGATTAAGGGTGTCGTAGGCCCTAGGCACTCCAGCAGTGTAGGCCCCGAAAAAAATTTTTTTAACTGAAATTGACCGCTAATATTAAGTAATAATTTTGTTGCAGATATAAATCCGAAAATGTGATGATGTGGTAAAATAACATTATTTTATTTTGGGATTTTAATGTTTTTATTTTTTATAGAGCCATTTTCAATAGCCATAATTCCAGAATTGAGTTTATCTGCAACAAAGCAACTTTTATATCTACCAAATTCCATGCAGAATTCCAGAATTTTTAGTACATGAACATGACAAGACCCGGCGGCGCCGGGAAAACCTCTCGGACGGGCACATGCGTTTGACACCCAGTTGGCCACGTTTCCATGCCCACCACCAAACGCTTGCGCGCGATCGAGAGGGTTTCCCTGCTGCTAAAGTCTTTTGTTTTTAACCGACTTCAACAAAGGAGGAGGTTATACAATTCGTCGGAGAAATTTTTTTTTTTCGGTATGTTCCAAGATTACTCGAAGACGCCTGGACCGATTTCAAAAATTCTTTTTTTGTTAGAAAGGTCTTTCTTTCCGATTGGTCCCATCCTCTCGTGGTCCGGGTTCGATAACGGGAACCTGCAGAAATCTTTCGAAAAAGAAATTGGGATCACAGTAATCGTAATAATGACCATTTTGTAAGCCAGGCTTCTCTGGATTGCATAATGAAATTCATTTCTATGGTCTTTTTGAAAATTTTAAACCGAGTATCTTTCTATGTCCTGCTTTTTTCTCCTTAACTCCAACGAACTTAAAGTCGTACCAGGTACTAATTGATTCGTAATATTTCAGGTTTTATTAGTCTTAATTTACATAAGTTTTGATACAGGAATTCTGAAGAAAGTGAGGAAAATCTCCAAATTTTTGCTCAAATTTAAAGCGATTTGTCCTAAATGATTAAATATGAAATACATTGTTACAAAACGTGATTGATATGAAACAGTAATTATAATGGTAATGAAAATTTTGAACGAAGGCTTAACTGAAGCAAACATGAAACTCATTAGCGTGCCACGTACGTAATACGTCACTAGGTAAATTTTATGAACCGCCAGAATCTAGTGTTGTTTTGAAATGATAAATAAAGGCTATAAATTAGTTGAAAAGCCGTTAATATTTAGCCTTTGATTAAACTAGTACACAAATAAATACCAGAGAATAACAAGGATTAATTTTTAGTGTCAATCGTTTAAAATTTTAGACGCGTTGATACTTTCTTTCTTTTTTTCCTTACATAGTTTATTTTATGAAGCATTTGCTTGAAGCAAATTAGGTGAAGTTTTGTAATGGAAACATTACCTTATTTCATATGTACATTTACACTAAAAGAATAAAATAAAATATTTTTGAAAAAAAAAAATTGAACCGACTTCGGAACTTCACTCGGCAAGTGCTCTAAAAAGTAAAAAATAATTTTATTCTTTGAACACCATCGACACTACATTTAAACATAAGTTTTGAAGTCGGTGCAAAAACTATAGGTGAAATGATGTTTAACTACATTTTGTCAACATTTTTCAGAGAAAACCACTGAAAATTAAGAGCTGAATCTTTGTACCATTACATAAATATATGGTTGTCGATGTAGTGTATGCAAATGCGATTAAAGAACCTGGATTCATTGCAATTTATATATATACTAGCAGTACCCGCACGGCGATGCCCGTGCAATAAATGTAAAGGAAGTTAACTAAATAAAGCTTAACTCACTCTTAAGACTTTTCTTCTTTTCGTGTGTGTGTGTGTGTGTGTGTGTGTGTGTGTGTGTGTGTGTGTGTGTGTGTGTGTGTGTGTGTGTGTGTGTGTGTGTGTGTGTGTGTGTGTGTGTGTGTGTGTGTGTGTGTGTGTGTGACTAACTTATTTATTTTTAGCGAAATTTTTACGTTTCAATGGAACTTTTGACACAACTGTAGAGCCAAGATTTTCGAAAAGTCTCAACGACCACAGCAATATTGCCCTTGAAATTTAATATAATTCACCGATTTAACCGTAATTTCAATGTTAAATTGGTCGCCAAATCTAAATTTATTAACACAGGGAACCGATTGTATCAGGTAGATCAGCCACAACCATTCTTCCATGATTTTAATGTGAACATTAAAAGGAAAGAAATATAATGTCTTTCGTACCATCTCTTTGAAGTGATTACAATCTAACAGTGACCCTCAAATAATCAAGATTTCACTGGCCGGGAAGTTTGGAAAATTTCCCGGTTAACTGAACAGCGGTGTTACAGAAAATGTCAGAATGGAACTATTATTATTAAAAATTTAGTGATGGCGGCATTAAATACATGTTTTAAACATGCAATAAAATACGCTTTAAACTGCAAACAACTACTGTTCCTTCCCAGACCGTTTTATTTTTCTTTGAGTTGGAGAAAATAGTGTTTCACTGCCTGTGAGGTTTGGTAAATTTCCTGATTGTCGCCAAACTTTACGACGCCAAATGCGAAGAGGAACTGAATAGACATCCCTAAATTTTTAAAAATGATAGTTCCATTGTGACATTTTCGGGAACCCCGAATTTTGAGGAAGTCAACTTAATAAATTTAAATTCACTTTAACCTCCTCTGAAGAAAAAATATTATATCCTTTAGTTCAAATGCGCTTCACAACCTTTTAAATTCCACTTAAAGTCATGTTGAAGTTTAAATCAATTCGCCAAATAAATATAAGAGACAGAAAGTTAAGTAAGTAACAGGAGAATTAATTAATCAAATTGAATAAATTTTCAAGGCTTAAATCTATACGCAAATTTAAACCACAAAGTAACTTCAGGGACAAAAGAGCAGCTGATCAGGAAAATGGCTCTAGTGTTTCAGTTCTGCGTAGAGTTAGGCCTTGAAAATTGACTAAATTTGATTAATTAATATCTCCTGTCCTAATTAACGGACAGAAACGTGCTAAAACTTTTCTTTTTCAGAAAAAAAAACCCTTTCCAACGATATATAATGTTTTGGGGTGGGGGAAGGTTTTCCCCCCTCAATTATGGCGGATACACCAAAAATGAGACTAATTAATTAATTTAAAAATAACTAATTCGAAATTAAAAATTTGGGCTTCGAGGTGCACGAGGGCGGGGTACGTTCGAATTTTTGAGCCAAGTTTCAGGTCTATAGGTGCTGTGAGGGCTTCTGGCCAGCGGTTACAAACGTACAAACGACAAACGAACACCGTCATCTTTATATATATAGATATCAGAAAGTTAAAAAAATATTGTAAACTTTTAAGCGCAATTTATAAAAGCTTTTTTTAAATATATTTTTTTTAGCGAGAAATGTCTGATGGATATAAAAGAAAACACCAAAGTGGACATGAAAAATGCAAAAAGAAAGAGAAAGCGAGTGAGTCGCTTAGTAAAATTAAAGGGTCTTTCTTGAAATATGTTAACATTTCTAATTAGACAGAAGATAATGCAGATGCGGTAGATATTTCCTCGATCGAGGTTAGACCTAAAGAAGCTGAAGCTTGTTGAGACTCGCAAGAATGTTCAACCAATAAAACTGAGAATGTCACAGAAGACGAGGCTGACGGGGGTTTACGTATCCGTCTGACTTAGAAGAAAACTTTGTTGATGAGTATTTGATTTTTTCAAATTTATACCCCAACACCACCTCTATAACGGATCTCATCAAATTACAAATAAAGGATAAACTTGTGTCAAGTTTCTCAAATGTTAATATTGCATTGCGCATATACCTTTCGATATTGGGTTCGAATGCAGAAGGAGAAAGATCATTCTCCAAGTTGAAGCTTATAAAAAATTTTATGCGTTCAACTATGGGTCAAGAGAGAACTTCGTCACTGGGCCTTCTGTGCATTGAAAGTGATGTCGCTCGCGGCATTAATTTTGAAGATATAATACACGAATTCGCTGTGTCAAAATCCCGAAAAAAGGAGTTATTTTAGGATCTACTTAGTAAACCAAACGTTTTGTATTCGTATTTTTTGTGTGTTTGTATTTATATATATTATTTTGACCTTCACTATATAATATAAAAATGTTTATAAGTTTTTGGGGTATTTTTATTTCAATATTTTTTTTTCAAAGCCCTAAGACCTTTGGTCTTCGTAGGCTCTTTGGCCTTCGTAGGCCCTAGGCACGTGCCTACTGTGCCTAATTGGTAATCAGGCCCTGATCATGAAATTTCCCAGGTGTAATGAACAGAGAATGTACTGTCAAACCAAGCTAACCGCAGAAAGTTGACCAGCGACAAGTTATGACAATGCAACCTCAAAGAGTTAGGACGGGCAAAAGCTGGGGATTTCAAACCCCGTTTTCGATGTGTCTCTGCCTTGAAAACAGTTACATAACTACAAATTAGAAGACGCATCCAATTCCGTCTATAAACCATTTGTTTGTCCATGAATCTCATCGGCTGTCCAACAGTGAGATGTCGTATGAAGTTTTGTATTGAAGACAAAATGTGAATCAGTAAACAAATTGATGAGGAGAAGAGTAACGTTAAAGAAAGGATCCTTTAAATCCATTTCCAGTGTGGCACGTGATAGCGATTCTTCCTTCAATTACCAGTCATCTTTTTTAAGGAAATAGCGCAAACAAACACATTTATTCCTTTATAAAGGTTTCTTGGAAAAGAAAATATTGAAACCTTTTCAAAGTTCATTTATCAGAAGAAAAGTGAAGAATCTTCGATTTACCAAAATGCAAGCTCGCATGAATGTGGTGAAAATCTTAAGTCAATAGTACATTATACTAGTCATACATTATTTTGGGCAAAAAACGTTCAGCATTAAAATCCCATTTAAACAATACAAAACTACTTTAAAAAATCTTAATACTATTATAAATGCGAAAGTTTGGATGTTTGATGTTTGGATGTTTGGATGTTTGTTCCTCTTTCACGCAAAAACTACTGAACGGATTTTCACGAAACTTTTACCATAATGTAGCTTATACATCAGAATAACACATAGGCTATAATTTATAACGATATTCGAAAAAGTTCGATTGGTAGCGCTTTTTTCATTCCAATTTAAGGTACATTTTTCGCATAAATCCGCGAAGGCTTTCAACAAACTAATTCAGTATTTAGTGTATCATCTCAACTCCCTGTCGATAGCTAGAATTGCGTGTATCATTTCCGCTTTTCGCATTAAATGTTCAAGGCTTTTCTCAAGTCAAATCAAAATGTAATTTTTTTTCAGCTTCATATTTAATATCCAGGCTTTTACATAGACATTGGAAAAGCTCGCGCGCCCGCTCTCTAATAAGCTTATCATGATTTTTACTTAAAACATTTTGTAGTCTTAGTTTTAAGTTGCTTTGAGACGTGCAAATATTATTTTGTAGAATAAATTGTATTCGTTTATTAGAAGATTGTTCACTACGTTAATTATTTTCTCGAGTTTTGTAAATATGTGTTTTAGAGTATCGATAACGTAACCGCTAGAAGAGATTGGCAACTAATAAATAGATTAGGTTCATTATTTTCCAATTTGATGGAGCTTTAAATACAACTTAACGGCATTTTTAAAATTTGTTTGCGGTGATTTGTCACTTTCTCGGGGTACTTATAATAGGGCAGTTTCTTAGTATCCGATTGAACAGGAATTTTGCCAAATTTGGTGCAAGATTTTAGTAACTGAGATTCTCGGCGATTTTTTCAACTGAAACCAGTTTTTGTGCCAAAGACTACGTAATAATACTTTACTTTTTACACGACGTAAACAAAATAAAACGATTATTGTCTGATATTTATCGACTGCGGCAAAATCTTAATCATCGATATAATACTCCCATATTTGAAAAGTTGAGTTTTTTCTTTTCTTTTGTTTTCCGATTCCATATGTATGCATTAAAAACCTTTTTAAAAGTATGTCAAAAAGAAAAGTAATCCACATACTAAATTAATAAAACCCTTAAACAAGACTAAAATTACCATTAATTTGCATTTTTGCACAAATAATTGCTAAATGTTTCCTATTAATTTCGAAATCATTAGGACAAAAACTTTTAACGTCATTTTATAGTCCGCAATAGTATATCAGCATTTGATGACTATTTCTCTGACAAAAATTAGTGACATAATAATACTTAATGTATTTTCATAAAGTAAGGAGGGGAGCAAAATTATCCTAGGTGTCCCAAAACAGTTTAGGGTCATTCCACGGTGACTGACGTTACAGTTTGACTCTATTTTTAAACTAAAAATTCTGCACTGACTTGAAATTAATTTTTCCCCCCTGAATTTGAACTAAAATGTCATTACAGAGTATACTAAAAGTGTTTTCATAACTCATTAGGTATGAGGAAATTTTTTTTCATAAATTATGAGGAATCAAACATACATGACTGATGTTACACAAAAGCGACATCACTAAAATTGACTTTTTTTCAATTTGAAATCCTCTTCAAACTAATAGCGTAAAACATAAAATATAAAATTCCCATAAAAATAGAGATTTCAGACTTAATGAAAATACTTTTCTTGATGGAAAAAAATGAAAAACTAATAGCACAGAAAATATGTAATACGTGTGACTGATGTAACAAAGATTTCGTGACTGATGTTACGATAACAAAATATTGCTACAATAATAAATAATGTCTCTCTAATTATTAACAAAGCATATATTTTGCCCAAAATTGAAGTTAAATTATAAGAAATAAAGAATGGCAACAAAATCTTAGACTGATTAGGTTTTACATATTAATTTTTAATAAATTGTCCTCTTAAGCTAACTACTTCTGGGGAAGACTATTTTTTTTAATTACTTTTTCTTTCGAATAATAAATTTCCTTCCCATTGTTAGGCCGTTTACAAATATTTTACTGCTCAAAACTTGACATTAACTGGCTACTTATATTTTTGAATGGCACTAATTTCCCCTTTTCGAATTGACCATCATATTCCACAAGAAACCTCTCTCTTGCTGCAGCCTTCAATTTCGAAACACATTTTTCTAAATTAGACTTCAAAAAACTGTTTTGAACTTTTGGTGATTCAGAAAATCACCGCCAAAAAATGTTGCTGCTAATTATCTGCTCCAGCTTCTTATTCATTAAAAAATATTGCTGAAATATAAGTACTAATAATATAGCTGCAAACCCGGTGGTGATAGCTAAAATATTTTCACATTTCTTGAAGTGTAGTATGTAAAAACTTTTTTGCACGCTACAAAAAGAGAAATACATACAATCGATTGTGATTTGGATTTTCTTCACTAATATTGAAGTTCTCCGAACCTTTAGGAAAATAATGTGGCTATTTCAAAAGGTAGTGTAGGCTATTATGAAGCTTTTGTGGTAATTTCACAGGAAAATATTATACTGTAATTTGCTACATGAAAAACATATGTTTCAATCCCGAAAATTTGCTTTCTCATTTCTATATATTGTTTCACAAATAAATTCATCTGCTTCTAGGAGTATTGCAGATGCTTTTCAGCGTCTTATCTCTTCATAGTTATCATTATTCCAAGCTGTTTTGATATCTTTCTAGCCTTTTGCACGTCTCCTAAGATCATATAGGGTCCAAAATTACTTAACCATGTTCTGTTTTCATTTGAAAACACTTTGATTTAACTGCCATACACGGAGAGTTAGGAGTACTTGTTTGCCCAGTTTCAATTAAAAAAGAAAAAGGGCAGGTGCTATTTAAAACCGGGCTCTTTTGTGTTCTACATTTTCTTGTATTTTTTCCCTAATTTATCTTTTTTAAAACTTGATTCTAAACTTACTTTGAACTTAGCTAGATGATCACTTTAAAAAATATATATTTTTTCTCTTTTTTCTCTGTCTATTTTATCATACATTGTTTCTGATTTACTAATCTTCATATTTTCCATCATTTTAAATTTCTCTCACCTAATATGTTGCCTTTTTGCAGCAGTTAGTGCCATTTGTTTAGTTTATTTAAAGCATCTTCGTGAAAAGAGAAATGTGACTGATGTTACACATTTTAAGCAAGTTTTAAATATATTAAATCAACCACTTTTAAATATTTAAGTGAAGAATATTAAAGATATCATCATAAATGAAGAGAATATGACTTGGTGTAATCTTGGGTTTAGTTTTGTTTAAGTAAAACAAACTTATATACTATCTTGTGACTGACGTTACATGATTGTGAGGACTAATTTATAAAAAATGTTTACAAAATAATTATAACAGTTTGAAGCTTCTTTTTTTTTGGCTTAATCTCTTCATTCATAAACTAAATTTCAATAAAAAATAAAACTGTAGACATACCAGTTAAGTTAATGAGTAAAAAAACAGATGAAATTTTAATAGCTCTAATACAAGAAAACATGTGCACAAAATGGTGTTGTCAAAACTTACCTGTAAAACTTACAAGAAAAGAGTTTATAGCCTTTTTAGCGTTATTTTATAAAAATTCATTCTTTTTTACATCATGTGAAATCAAAAAACTATTGGTACATTTAATGGCGGGAAAACTGCATTTGCAGTGTTCCCAGTTTTGCATTTCAAGATGTTTCTACCCTTCAGTTCAAGTTTTATGCATGTGTTTTTTGCTCAGAATTAAGAAATTTTGCCCATCAAAAGGTTGGAATGCAGTTTGCAAAACATAGTTTTTGAAAAGTAGATAATGTATTTTTGTAAAAATTACTAAACAATAATAATAACATTAAACGTCATTACTGATGAAGGATTTTAATAATTGAAAAGTTTGTTTCACCGCAATGCTACTACCATCGTGGGAAAACTACATTTACAGCTTTTCACAGTAAACACTTCAATATGCTTCTGGGGCATTTCACGGTATTTGTGACATAGGAGTGTCCGTAACAAAACTTTTTAAAAGTTTAAAATTTTTATATATATTGAAAAAGTACATTCTAAAGTATATGAATATCATATTGTTTCATAGTTCACTTTATATTATGTTTGTAATTGCACTCAGAACATTGAAAAATCAATTTTCACTGTTACAGACTCTACATTAAATTTTTCTTTAAAAACTAAACTTTTATTCCAATTATTGTTACGGACTCTACAGTCATCATTTTCACAATCCATAATTTTTTATAGAACGCACTTTTTGATTGAAATTGTTAGCTATATTAGAGGTGAGCCTTTACTTTATCTGTCTCAAGTACCAGTTTTGGCTTAAAAATCGGTTTAAGCCAGATTTAAAGAAAAATTCAATGTAGAGTCCGTAACAGTGAAAATTGCATTTTCAATATTCTGAGTGCAATTACAAACATAATATAAAGTGAACTATGAAAACAATAGGATATTC
Source organism: Uloborus plumipes (assembly GCA_038373865.1). NCBI lineage: Eukaryota > Metazoa > Arthropoda > Arachnida > Araneae > Uloboridae > Uloborus > Uloborus plumipes. Next base: position 16,904 of record JAXGGA010011818.1, on the reverse strand, counting down.
ATATACTTTAGAATGTACTTTTTCAAAAAAAAATAATAATTTTAAACTTTTAAAAAGTTTTGTTACGGACACCCCAATGCCACAAATACCGTGAAATGCCCCTTCTACCTTTCAGTTTCGTTTTTATAAATTTTTTGCTCGGAATTAAAAAATTACGCCTATCAAAAGGTTGGAATTCAGTTTGTGAATCTTAATTTTTGAACTGTAGATAACGTATTTTTGTAAAAAATTACTAAACGATAATCTCTACTAATAATAAAGCTGAAGGTGGATCTGTCTGTCCTTCTTTCTGTCTTTCTTTCTGTCTGTTACGCGCGTAGCGCCAAAACCGCTCGGTCGATTTTCATGCCACTTGGTACAAAATTAGTTTGTAGCATGTAGTTTTGCACCTCGAAGCGATTTTTCGAAAATTCCATTTCGTTCTTTTTCTATTCGAATTCTTAGCGGAAATTCGATAAAATAGGGAAGAAATATTTCATACACATTTTCAAGTCTTATTTTATTCGAAAGCTTGAAATTTTCTGCATAAAATGAAGTTGTTTCGAAGTTTCTACGATCATCAGGAGAGCTGTAATAATTGTTTTTAGAATCCCGGAATTCAAGGCTTACCTTCAGTAAAGCAAGCCAAACGATTCTAAAATGGTTGAGCTCTAGAATAAAATTTGTTTGAAAAGAGAGATAAAATGAATTATTTTATCAACGGAAATCAACTTTTCATGTTGTTACTATGGTTACGTGTTCATACTTATTTTTGTTTCGTTCTTTTTCCAGGGTTGCCAGACGTAGTATTTTTGATTCCACGGTAGTATTTTTTCGGCCCAAATAAGGAGCGTAGTATTTTTCTGGCAACCCTGTTTCCAATATACTAATGACTTAATTAAAAGATTTGACGGATTTTTTTTTTTTTTTTTCATTTTCATAGATTTCGCATTTCAGCAACATTGATTTTGGCAACGTTTGGAAACAGTATTTTGTAATATTTTTTTTAGAGGAGGCGTAGTATTTTTTTGTTCCAATTCTCTGGCAACCCTGTCTTTTTCCCGGTGAAGATGCTTTGGGACCCTGCTTGGCGCGTTTTCAAAAAGTCAACTACGCAAAATAGCTAGGGTTACCACGCTTGGCGCGCCTATCGTTCATTTAGCGAGAAAAGGGTACCTAAAGCACAGATTAACGAAATATCGTATCAATTGCGATATTGCATCGTTTTTTTAAAGTGTTTCATTTCGGAAAATGTATTGTTTTGTTTTTTAAGCTAGGAAAGAAAACTTTCTTCTTCTTTTAAACTTCGGTAAGATTTCTGTTGGTTTCTGTTATCAACAAAATTGTTCTTATTTTCTCTTTTGTCTTATTTTTGTCCATCTCCCTTGGGGTTGCATTCGAATGTTCCAAGGGGGTGTTTTACCCCATTTATCGGGTAAATCAGTGTTTTCAATGCAAGGTGATATGAATTGGTTAACAAAAGTGATATGAATTGGCGCGACCACTTGGCGATACATCGCCAAGTATTTTACGCCAAATTGGCGAAAAAAAAATTTTTTTTTTTATTTAGGTTCAATTTGGCGCTGTTGGCGATATTTTGCGAAAAATCCACTGAATGATGTTAAAATCGACGATATTTAGGAGATTAATCATTGTAAAACATTTTTTTTGCATTGTTTCGTAGCAAATTAGGGATACAAATGTTTGAATTGTTATCTTGCTCACTCCAAGCACTATTTTAGCACTTAAGGCATCTACTAAGAAATTTACACGTAAAATTAAGTAGTGTGGGGTACATATCAGATCTTTATATCACTTTGAAGGAATTATAGTTGAATAAAACTGTAATAGAGCATTTTTTCTGCTATATCAATTATTTTACAAATGAACTTTTAATTTTATACCACGGGCAAAGCCGTGCGGGTACCGCTAGTAAATAAATAAAATCGTAAACAAGTTTGCTCTTGGTTCTAGAACGATTGAAACAAGATAAATCGGTTTAAATTCAAGTCGTTTTTTATATTATTGAAGTAAACTGTTTATACTGAACCATATTCTTAAGGGTGGAGTGAAAAAAGCAAAATCCGATAAGCGCTAAGTAATAGTTGCCTCCTGTAGAGATATTTCGCCGTGCAAAAGGATTTCAACAACAAAAACTATCTTGAGGGTCCGCTTTCGCCGATTCTTCCCAGTGTGTAATTTTTACATAAATATGGTAAAGGTTAGCAGTAGGGATGCACCGATAAGCAATTTGGCCGATTACCGATTAATCGACTGTTGATAATAGGCCGATCAATTTGCCAAGCCGATTAATGATCAGGGTGCTTATTTTTCATATTACCAGTTTCACCATCATTGATTTTTTTTTCTTTCTTTTACAAACCCAATTTTAGAAATAGTTACTAATTTGTTTCTGAAAGAAGATCTATTTTTTTCCATTTTCTGATTTTAATAAAATAATTTCAAAATTGAATCAAATATATTTGAATAAATTTGTATATTATTGTCAATATCACTACATTAAAATTAAAAATTAGGTGGAGGCTGCGGTGAGTACTTTAATTTAGGAGTGTTTTTAATTGAAATTGGTTTTTCAACTAGAGTTTCCCGCCAAAGCTTTGCTCGTGGTAAAATTTAAAGGGTTTTGATGCTGTCGCTGTATCCATAATGCTCGAATTAAAAAAAAAAAAAAAAGTGCAGTAAAAATAATGTTAAATTGAAGCGTAATCTTCCCAGAGTTTATTAGGAAAAAAAATATCTGCTTTGTCTTCCCAAAATTGCAGTGTTCAAGCGCTAAAGCTGCGAATGCAAAAACTTTCTCGATTGGGGAAGTTTATCATGCTTAACAGACTAATTTTTTTCCTTTCTTTCCTTTCATTTGGATTTAGACGAAATTCTAGTTTCAGCTAATGGCCTTTATCATTTATTTGGCAAGTTATTTTTACTTTTTATGGAACGTTATGAGAAGTAATGACTAAGTCGAACACGCCAAATAGGCAAGAAATTTACCAACATTGTTTTCATTTTTGCAGAATTTAATATCTTACCAAAATATTCAAAAACACTCACACTTTTTGTTTCTCGTTTCAAAAGCTTTGATTTGCCTTCCTTGCATTTAGATTATATAAAAAAAAAATAAATAAAAAACTAAGTAATAATCTAACCTTTTGGAACGATAGTTCCATCAAAATTTTTGATGGGTTTAGTTAATTAAATTAATTTATTTGGCGAATTTTTTACATTTGAATGGAACTTTTGGAATGACTATTGTACTAATATCTTGAAAAGCACAAAAAATTAGAAACAAAAAAAAGGAAGATTTCGGTAATTGGAAGTCTGGTTATCTATCCCTATTGGCGTCAAATCTTTGTCGCCAATTCATTAGCGAGGGAAATATTTCCTTCGCAAACGTAAACTAAGGGTCAACAAAATAGAATAATTATAGACAAAATTTTGATCGCCAGATTGAACGAAACTTTGACAACCACGCCAAATTCTCAATTATCGAAATGTTCCCTTGTCCCGAGATATATTAATCATGTGTAAAATTTGACAACCACGACAGATTCTCAATTATCGAAATGTTCCCTTGTCCCGAGATATATTAATCATATGTGTAAAATTTGACGTAAAAAGAACATTACTCTTTGATGTGTTGCAAATCTATATCTATAAAAATGAGTGTATGTATATATACTTGTTCTCTATACAAATCCACAGTTTGCGTCAGATTTTCATCAAACTTGACACAGAGGTTCCTTGATGCCCTAGAATTCTCATAGGCGGGGTCTTGAAATTTTAAAAAATCTAAAAAGCTCAAATTTAAATTTTTTGTCAAAAAATGACCTTTTTATAGGAATCTAGCCTCTTTATATTGTAATCGAGATAGGCCTTTTAAGCATTCAAATTGATGAAATTTAAGATTTTTAAACATGAGTATTTTCCAACAATGATTACGATTAAAGTAATGAATTTTCAATTTAAGGCTCACCTATTTCCTTTTAACATTGAAATAAGTAAAAAACAATCATAATTCATGTGGACTTTATAAAAAGAACCACGGATTTGAATTTCAAATTTGCAATGCGACGACAGTTGCGTCTGTAATGAAGATAAGCCTTCAGAACGAGAAATAGATTTATTTCTGAGTTATAATAATTTTTACTTTGTAGCTGGGAACAATTAATAGAGAAAAGTTAATATTTTAAATTTGGCGGGTGAAATTGATGCAATTTTTTCACTTCCATGTGCATATATTTCATGCCAGTGGACGCGGCAAAGCACAGACAACATTTATCTTTAATTTACACCTTTTGATAAGACTTTTCGTTTAACTTTCTGTAATATTTTAGTTTTTTTCAAAGTTTGTACCTAAGAGACAGATTGATGCAAATTATTTTATACCCATATGAATAGAACTCTTTAAAACTTTTTTTCCCTGAATACTATGTTGTATTAATAAGCACCCGGGCAACGCCGGGTATTAAGCTAGTAAAATATAAAGTTCAAGGAGTAAATGATACTTATCCGTTAGCCGGACGCAAGTGAAAAATCAGAAATCGCCAAGCAAAGCGAATGACAATTTTGTATGAATTCAGAGAATGTCACATCAAACAAACATTCTCCTTACGGTTATAAGAAATATGGTGGAATTCCCATAATTTGGCGGTACATTATTTGGCAATTTTTCACTTACGCCCGACTAACGAATTACCAAGTAAATTAATAATTTGTGTGGAAAAAATTATTGAAAAATGGCATGGACAAAGTTAACTGCTTCTTACTCAAACACTGTAAAAGGTACTTTTGCAAAGTTTCAAGATTTTTTTTCATAAATAATTCAAGAAAATGAAATAAAAGAGAGGAAAATTTATTGCTCAAAAACCAAAATAAGTTTCAGGAAATTAAAAAAGAAATTATCATTTGAAGAAATGAACAAAAATAAAGCTGAAAAATTACTAAATTATTTTCTTTGAAAACTAACAAATGTGCGTGCACGTAAGAAATCTGCAATTGACTTCACTTCAATTCAGAAAAATACTCGTTTGGAGTACGAAAGCAGGGAATAATAAGTTTTTAATTACCTAATTTAAATTAAATTTTAAGAAATCTAGGGCGAATTAAAAAATTTTACTTTGAAGTTCACATTATCAATATGCGGAATAATTTTGTACCAATTTTCATAATCGTACGTTGTGTAAATTTTCCAGGAGAGCGTTTGACCTGCAACTCATGACGTAATGAAACTTTGATTTTATATATATACTAGCAGCACCCGCACAGCGATGCCCGTGCATTTAAATGGGACTTAAGTCCACTGAATAAATTTAATTTCACTCCAACCCTCTGAAGTAAATATATTATAGTTGAAGCGGCATAGTAATTGGCCACTTTAGCGACATCGTAGTAGCGACAAAGTAGACCTCTAAAAGCATTATGCTGAGGAGAGAATAATCGACACATGAAAAATGTTGCAACATTGTCTGCATAGTTATTCAAAACAGAAAAACTGATTTATTAAAACATTTATATCAACTGAGAGGACTATTATTTTATCCTCTCAGTTGATCATTCTTTGAATTATTTGTTTTGTTTTTGCACGCTTTCGTTTTCAGAAAATTACTTACTACTTTATTATAAACTTTTTCAGCGTAGTTTCGTCAGTTCAGCGTATTTCATGACGACATGAGTCGTGGGTCAAACGCTCTCCTGGAAAATTTACGCAACGTACGATTATGAAAATTGGTACAAAATTAGTCCGCATACTGATAATGTGCACTTCGAAGTCAAATTTTTTAATTCGCCCTAGATTTCTTAAAATTTAAATTAGGTAATTAAAAACTTATTATTCCCTGTTTTCGTACTCCAAAGGAGTATTTTTCTGAATTGAAGTGAAGTCAATTGCAGATTTCTTACGTGCAAGCACATTGTTTAGTTTTCAAAGAAAATAATTTATTAATTTTTCAGCTTTATTTTTGTTCATTTCTTCAAATGATAACTTCTTTTTTAATTTCCTGAAACTTATTTTGGTTTTTGAGCAACAAATTTTCCTCTCTTTTATTTCATTTTCTTGAATTATTTAAGAAAAAAATTCTTGAAACTTCGCAAAAGTACCTTTTACGGTGTTTGAGTAAGAAGCAGTTAACTTTGTCTATGCCATTTTTCAATAGGTTTTTCCATACAAATTATTAATTTACTTGGTAATTCGTTAGCCGGGCGTAAGTGAAAAATTGCCAAATAATGTGCCGCCAAATTATGCCGAATTCCACCAAATTTCTTACAACCGTAAGGAGAATGTTTGTTTGATGTGACATTCTCTGAATTCATACAAAATTGTCATTCGCTTTGCTTGGCGATTTTTGATTTTTCACTTGCGTCCGGCTAACGGATAAGTACAATTTACTCCTTGAACTTTATATTTTACTAGCGGTACCCGCACGGCTTTGCCCGTGGTATAAAATTGAAAGTTCATTTGTAAAATAATTGATATAGCAGAAAAAATGCTCTATTTTAGTTGTAATTCAACTATAATTCCTTCAAAGTATGATATAAAAATCTGGTATGGACCCCACGCTACTTATTTTTACGTATAAATTTCTTAGTAGATGCCTTAAGTGCTAAAATAGTGCTTGGAGTGAGCAAGATAACAGTTCAAACATTTATATCCCTAGTTTGCCACGAAACAATGCAAAAAAAAAGTTTCACAATAATTAATCCCCTAAATATCGCCGATTTTAACATCATTCAGTGGATTTTTCGCAAAATATCGCCAATAGCGCCAAATTGAGTCCAAATGAAAAAAAGAAAACAATTTTTTTTTCGCTAACTTGGCGATTGGTCGCCAAATTGACGGCAAATACTTGGCGACCAAAAGCTTGGCGATATATCGCCAAGTGGTCGTGCCAATTCATATCACTTTTGTCTGCATTGAAATGAACACTGATTTACTCCACAAAAGGGGTAAAACACCCCCTTGGAACATTCGAATGCAACCCCAAGGGGAGATGCTCAAAAATAAGCCAAAAGAGAAAAAAAGAACAATTTTGTTGCTCACAGAAACTAACAGAAATCTGACCAAAGTTTAAATGAAGAAGAAAGTTTTCTTTCCTAGCTTAAAAAACAAAACAATACATTTTCAGAAATTAAACATTTTAAAAAGAACGGCGCAATATCGCAATTGATACGATAGTTGGTTAATCTGTGCTTTAGGTACCCTTTTCTCACTAAATGGGCGATAGGCGTGCCAAGCGTGGTAACCCTGACTATTTTGCGTAGTTTCTCTCGTAGCTTTCAATTCAACGAGACACGCAAAAACGCGCCACATTTTCACCGGGAAAAAGACAGGGATGCCAGAGAATTGAAACAGAAAAATACTACGCCTCTAAAAAATACTACGAAATGCTACTGTTTCCAAACGTTGCCAAAATTAGTATTGCTAAAATGTGAAATCGATGAAAAAAAAAAAAAATCCACCAAATCTTTTAATTAAGTCATTAAAGTATATTGGAAACAGGGTTGCGAGAAAAATACTACGTTCCTTTTTTGGGCCGAAAAAATACTACCGTAGTATCAAAAATACTACGTCTGGCAACGCTGGAAAAAGAACGAAACAAAAATAAGTATGAACACGTAACCATGGTAACAACATTATTACTGAATTATTTTATCCGTTGTTAAATTAATTCATTTCCTCTCTCTTTTTAAACAAATTTTATTCTCGCGCTCAACCATTTTAGAATCGTTTGGCTTATTTTACTGAAGGTAAGCCTTGAATTCCGGGATTCTAAAAACAATTGTTACAGCTCTCCTGATGATCGTAGAAACTTCGAAAAAACTTCATTTTGTGCAGGAAATTTCAAGCTTTCGAATGACGTAAGACTTGAAAATGTGTATGAAATATTTCTTCCCTATTTTATCGAATTTCCTCTAAGAATTCGAATAGAAAAAGAACGAAATGGAATTTTCGAAAAATCGCTTCGAGGTGCAAAACTACATGCTACAAACTAATTTTGTGCCAAGTGGCATGAAAATCGACCGAACGGTTTTGGCGCTACGCGCGTAACAGACAGAAAGAAAGAAAGACAGACCCACCTTTAGCTTTCCCAGATAACCACATACGTCCGCAGGATGTCCTATAAGGATCCCACAAATCCTTTATAGGACATGTCCTTCGAAGGATCACAAAAGGCGTCCTTTGGATTGCCTACGTGGGACGAGTTCTCTCGAAATTTGAAGATCCCACATCTGAGTGTAGATGGACATCCAATTGGTATCCCATACAAGACGAACTACTAAAAGCCGGTTTTCCGCACATGCGCGCTAACATAGCACCCATGCTGTCGCCCGGCATTGCGAATATTTACACCACCATTTTGAAACGTGCTGCATGTTCTCTGTCTCGTGAAGCTTTTATGCAATAAATTTGCCAAGGTAAGTCTAACTATTACACATGTTTGTATTTAAAATTGTTTTTGAAGGATAAACATTAAACCAATGCAGCAGTAGGATATTTGTTGAATAGAAAATTCTTTTCAGAAGAAAATTTTAGTGCGATCTTTAAGAAAAAGCAGTTTAGCTTGAAATGCATTTTAGGTTTCGACATATTTAATGTTAATAGTTTACAGAATAAAGTAAAAAAGCTTGTTGTTTCTTGAGTTATATAAAGGTTTAAAGTATCCAATAGGTATACAAACTATAAGGAATTGCATCTGTAAAGAATGGAAAAGGATGGTCGAATCTATAAGGATTGAAAAGGACGGCCAGAGGATAAAAAACTATTGAAAAGTAGAGTCAAAGGACGTCCAGACGACCTGCTTAGGATAAAAAGGGATGGGCAAAGGAAGGAGACGGATCTGCGAAAGACGTCAGAGCATCCTATGACAGTCCAGCAGTGGTCTTAAGTATGTCCTCAGGACGTGCGTAAGATTTAGAGTGTCCCGTGATAGTCCTTCAGTTGTCCTGAAAATGTCCGTTTAAGACGTCCTGTGGACGTAAAAAAAAGTGGATTTTGGATCACCTGCGGACGTCTACAAGACGTTTTTCGGTAAATTTGGGATCTCCTGCGGAAGTCAGAGAATCCTATGAATGACGGTTTCTGGATGTCCATTGGATGTCTTTGTGTTATCTGGGTTATTATTAGTAGAGATTTGCATAACATCAAAGAGTAATGTTCTTTTTATGTCAAATTTTACACATATGAATAATATACCTCGGGACAAGGGAACATTTCGATAATTGAGAATCTGGCGTGGTTGTCAAATATTCGTTCAATCTGGCGATCAAATTTTTGTCTATAACACTAGTCGACAAATTTTCACTTTTTTTCCCTAACAAAGATGAAATTAACTGTTTTTGACTAATTTTGCAGTGTAGAATTCAAAAATAATAGTAAAAAAGCTGTAGCACGTACAGTTTTTTTGTTATAATTTTCTAAAAAGTACTGAACATAACTGAAAAAACATATCAAACACAACATTTTTCAAGAGGAAAAGATCATAATATTAACTCCTAACTTTTTTTGAAGTTTCAAGAGAGACTCAAAGTCCCAAAATGAGCAAAAAATCACCAAAAATGATCTTTTTATTCTTGTTTTTTTAAAATGACGTTTTAAAAAAAAATTTGATGTAAAATCAGAGGATAGGACCCCCTCCTATGATTCCTACTTCCGAAAAAATTTTCGCGCTGTAAAAAAAATAAAAAAAATAAAAAAAATAATTAAAAACCGATTTTATGACTGTCGCACGCTAAATACGAGACACATCGTAGGTCTTCAGAAAGACGGCGTATTCTGGCTGGTTCTTATGTAAAATTATCTCCAAAGTCCAAATATGGCCCCTTTCCTCTTCATCAGTTTCCACTTTTTGCCGAAAGGCCTCTGATACAAAGCCGTAAAATGAAAAAAAAAAAAAAAAAATCGCTTTTTTTTTTTTTTAATTTTGTTTTATAGCGCGAAAATTTTTTTGGCCATAGGAATGATAGGAGGGGGTCTTACACTCTGATTTTACAAAATAAAAAAATTTTAAAACGTCATATTAAAGAAACCAGAATAAAAAGATCCTTTTTCATGATTTTTTGCATATTTTGAGGGGATACACTCCCCTCGTCCCCCCCTTTTTGTTATCGGTGGTCATGATTTCGGACTTTAAGTCTCCCTTCACCTCCAAAAAAATTTAATATTTTGCTCCTTTTCCCTCCTAAAATAGGCATTTGGTGCGAAACTCATAAAAAATAGTAAAAAATTATTTTTTTTATTACGGAAAATTGAGACGTGGTGGGACTTTTTTACTTGCAGGTATTTAAATAACTATATAGATACGTAATAAAAATAATAATTTGGTTGTTTTTAGTGAACCACTGTCGACCAGTGTAATTATTCTATTTTATTGACCCTTAGTTTACGTTTGCGAAGGAAATATTTCCCTCGCACATGAATTGGCGACAAAGATTTGACGCCAATAGGGATAGATAAACAGACTTCCAATTACCGAAATCTTCCTTTTTTTGTTTCTAATTTCACATTAATTAATGTGAGAATTCCTATAAAAAAATCGCCAAATCAACTTTAAAAGTTCCATTAACATGTAACAGAATCAGCTTAATAAAAATATTGAAATCTAAATTAAAATGCAAAATAAGAGAAAAAGAAGCAACCATGAGGACGATGCAAGCTTAAAATTTTAATTTTCGCTTAGGTAGTAAGAAAATATTTCGCCAAGTTAAAAAAGTACCTTTAACTGAAAAGTACGTACCAAAGATCTCAGTTATTGAAATATTCTCAAAAGCATTACGGAGAAAAAATTCTTGACGTGCTTTTCAAGATATTAGTACCATAGTCATTCCAAAAGTTCCATTCAAATGTAAAAAACTCTCCAAATAAATTAATTTAATCAACTAAACCCATCAAAAGTTTTGATGGAACTATCGTTCCAAAATGTTGGATTATTACTTAGTTTTTCATTTTTTTTATAGGGCTAATCCATGGTTACGGTCGTTTCATTCGCACAACTTCAGCTGGAAGTTGTAGAAAAATTAAGAAGTTAAGACATGGTTTTTTGAGTGCTATCAAACACGCCACTTTTCTGTGAATCTATTGCACGTATGATCTTCTGGATTTTTATAATAATTGCTAAATAAATAAGGAATGATATCATACAAAAAACTTAGCTTTTTTGTTGAAAAATAAATTTTTATGATTTTTTTATTGCGGTTACGGTCGTTACAAAAGCGGTTACGGTTGTTTCACGTCTGACTATTTTCAATACGTATGTTGCTAAAAATGAGTAAACGGCTATTTTAATTCATTTTTCCGCCATATATAAAGACAAATAATAGACATATGAGCAGAAAGGTTCTCCAGTTAGTTAATTTGATAAGATATAATCTTCAATTGATTAACTATAGACTTTGGAAGCTTTCAAATCCCTTGAGCTACGTTTTCCCATGAAACTTCACCAGAATACCCACACCTCCCAGTCTCTCTTCAGATATTTTAGCTCCACTAAATCCTCATAATCATCTGTGACTTGAGCTCTGTATTTCTTCAGTACTCTGCTTAGAAAATGTTCTACAAATTCGCTTATTACGTAAATGGTATTGATTGTACCGGGCACCTTATTGCTTCAACTACAAGTGTTCGTTTCATTAAACATTTTTAAAATACTCACACATTAAGATTTTTTCTACATAAATCATTTGCCCTCGTCCTTCCTTTATCGAGATATAAATTTTAAAGGCTTAAACTTAAGTGAAGCTCCAAATTTAAAGGCATTTGGGGAAATAGAAGGCAGACTATTTCACCATCTGCATGTGATAGGCCAGCTATCAACAAAGCATGCGAAAAGATGTCTCCCATCATAACCTAAAACTCGCTAAATGTAGTGACCTCATTCCAATTTCGGCAGACTTTAGGACTTTATAATTCGAAAACGAGGAGGTGAGGGCAAATAATTTATAAATACAGCAAAATGCTTTACTACAATGTTTTAAATGCAAATAATTTAATTTTTTTTTTTCATTATTTCACTTTTGTATGGTTTCCTGGTGAACATCAAATGACCCCTGAGCTAAATTTGTCTAAGAACTAACGTAAACGGTATTTATAGTAGGAAAACTCCTTTATAGGAGCTTTTCCACGCTATAAGAGATGAATACCCCCAAAGTAACTTTCAGATGCATCTGTGGACTTATGTACCAAAATTTGGCAAAGATGCGACGTAAACTGAATTTAGACCTAAAACATGTAACACCCGTAACCAACATAGCACAAAAACTAAAAGATTTTTTGAAAAAATTATTAGTACATGTTTTTAGAATAAATGAGTGCACTGTAAAACCCAAATGGCAAACTTCTACTTCAAATAGTTATTGTTACAGAATAACAAATACTTGTTTTCGGTTACGGTCGTTACAAAGCTTCTAGATAATTTTTACCTACCTGTAATTAAAAACTAATACAACCTACAAAGAAATTGATTGCTGGAAAATGTCAAACGGGGTGCTTACTAAAGCACTATAATTCATTATCTTCCAAATTGAACCCAGTGTGGCCAGGGTCTAGGCTGGAAACTTGATAATTTTTAACCGAAAAAATGGATTAGAAAAAACGCAACTTTAGGACGTTGAAACCATGTTTACAGTAAAAACTAGGATATTCTACCCTTTGAATTAGGAAACTATGCTTTCTTGTGAATAAAATGACATATAACATGTTATTATTAAGTGAGTTTCATATTTTGATGTCTATGTCCTATTTCTCATGGATTGGCCCTATAATCTAAATGCAAGGAAGGCAAAACAAAGCTTTTGAAACGAGAAACAAAAAGTGTGAGCGTTTTTGAATATTTTGGTAAGATATTAAATTCTGCAAAAATGAAAACAATGTTGGTAAATTTCTTGCCTGTTTGGCGTGTTCGACTTAGTCATTACTTCCCATAATGTTCCACAAAAAGTAAAAATAAATTGCCAAGTAAATAATAAAGGCCATTAGCTGAAACTAGAATTTCGTTTAAATCGAAAGGAAAGGAAGGAAAGGAAAAAAATTAGTCTGTTAAGCATGATAAACTTCCCCAATCGAGAAAGTTTTTGCATTCGCAACTTTAGCGCTTGAACATTGCAATTTTGAGAAGACAAGGCAGATATTTTTTTTCCTAATAAACTCTGGTAAAATTACGCTTCAATTTAACACTATTTTTACTGCACTTTATTTTTTTTAATTCGAGCATTATGGATACAGCAACAGCATCAAAACCCCTTTAAATTTTACCACGGGCAAAGCCGTGGCGTGTAACTCTAGTTATACATATAATTGGTGTTTCTTACTCTTAAAATTTGACAAGTAACTAACTTCCGTACATGCCTTCGATCATAATTTAGCATTGTCAGCAAAATATTTCAGTATATGCAGAAAAAAGCTTTGACTGGATCGATGACATGTAACAGGTCGTCTGGTCAATAATGCGACTGACGAATAACTTGCCACAAGTTTCGTGCACCATCCTTGCATGTTGAAAAAGATAAATTAATCGGCCGTTTTAACGATAAAAAGCAATCTAACGATGAAAGCAAATGGCCAAGCGATCTGGATGGAAGTTTCTTTCGTGTGCATGGTTTCTCGCTTCAGCCAAAGATGTAATTTCTTTCTTTATGTCTCAAATCTTTCTATCTTATTTTTCTTGTAGTAGCTGTACAATTGTATCAAGATATTTAAAGTTTTTTTTTTCTTTCTGAAACACCAGTTTTAGCACAATTTTTAAAGAAATTGTTTATAAGTCTGTTACAGAAAAGTGAACACATTTTAAGAATTATTAGTTCCATGAGTTAGGGTTTTTCTGCCTCTATCTTTGCATTTTCATGAGCTGAGTCTTGCAGCTAGCGAAAAATCCCAATTACTGTCCCGCTTCGCATACGAATGACAACAGTCGAGAGGTGGACTGCATCAGCTACTTTTGAATATTTGGAAGACATTAACCCATTAATGCCTGTCATTTTTTTTCCAAAGATATTTTGTATACTGGTTACAAACGGTGTTTAATGGGCAGGAAAAATAATAAAAAAAAATATTATGTGAAAAATAATTGTTTTATTAAGGAAAGAAAAATCGTCCCTCAAAAGTTACGATAAACCCCAGAGCGTACATACTTGTTTTACTCATTTTTCTTTCTGCCTACGATATAATATTTAAAAAGACATTTTATAAGAAGATATAAAATGAGCAATTAACATAAACTGGGAATCACTTTGAAAACTTAGCTTTTTTTCTTGAGAGTGTGAACGATGTGATTTTTGATAAAGATCATATTAAAACTGCTACACTTTACAATGGTTATGTGCTGCAATCTGTTAATAACGAATTGAAACAATACCAAGGTACTCATTGAACACTATTATTTGGTTGAAATGTTTATTTTGGAAAATTCAGACGCTTTTTTGGACCGTCCTTTTAAAAGGACTATAGGCATTAATGGGTTAAAACTTACTTCCAAGAAGTTGTCCATCCGAGGAAAAGACAGCCATCGAGGAACCTGATTTAGGAAGGCTGCTTCCATCACTCGGATGAATTTTGCTGTGCCTCGGGGATCCGGTCCTCGAAAGTGGTACTTGTCCATAGATGCCATTTCTGCCTTCTGTTGCCAGGGACAAAGTGCTGGCACCGAGGCCTTTATAGCTGAGGAGGCCTTCTCCCGAGGCCGGGTTTATGGATTGGGGAGAGAAGCTATCGGAGTCGTGAGTGATGACCACTGCAGGGGGGTAGCGGCGATTGCTGCCCGGAGACATGCCCCTCTCTTGGCCACTAATGCTGAAGATGCTCACATCCAAGTCGCCCATCAGCCAGCGCTATATGAAACAAAGAGAAACAAAATTTAATTTAGAATATAGTCTAGTTGCTGGTTCTCATGGGTTTTTTCTAAGTCTCGACCGATGCATCGGCGCCGATGGTTGGAAACTTTTCCATCGGCCGCCTATGCTAACTTGGGAATAACATCGGCCCGTCCGCCTCGAAAACATCTAAGTGCTGATGCATGGCCGATGTTAAAAAAAAAAAAAAGTTTTCTTAAGAGGGAATTCTATTTTTTACTTCACGATTAAAAGTACGATCACCATGTGAAATCGGGCAGCAACGGGACCAACACAGCTCTGGGTTTGGAATTTTCCAAATCAGGTAAATACCGAAATTTTTACAACACAGTATAGCTCGGATAGTGTCTATCCGAGCGATCGCTTTGATGAGAGTTTTTAGAGTTACAGTAAAACCTCCGAATGACGGACAGTATATCTAAATTTGACCTTTACGAAGTAAAAAACAATGCACTACCACACTAAGGAAGATTTAAAAGAGGAAACAAAGTGGGTTCATTTTCAATTTTCAGCTTCCAAACTTTCTCCTCTTTACACAAAAACTGCAGAGATTTTGGGAGTTTGATTATTCACATCACTGAGCAATTTCTGCACTTTATAGTCGAAGAAAAAAGTCCCGCCTTTCCTTTACCAATCACGATTCAAGAAATATTTGCACAAAATCTGACTTGTGTGTCTTAACTTTTGAGACAGCAAAAAAGAAAAGTGTGTGTGTGTGTGTGTGTGTGTGTGTAGTTTCTGATTTTCGTATCGGTTATATTTTTTAAAACTTCAAACACATATTTGGGATCATATTGTTTACCTATAGTAGAAAGTTGAAAGCATTTCGCTTAAAAGTTTTCTTTCCATTCAAACATTTGCATTGTGTCTATTCTTTTGCGACTCACAGCAGTAAACTTTTACATAAACAATAAAATCTTACAACTGATACATTGCAGAATAATTGACCACATTGTTATTCTTTCACGATTACAAATTCATATTTTCTCAATCATTTACGGGTTTGAAAATATACAGGGTGTCCACTCCTATCGTGGACCAATAGCTAATTTCTTAACCGTTAGAGATAAGCATATAGTTCATTTAGGAAAAAATCTCTAAATTAAGAAAAGAAATTTTGGGTCTATTCAATGTTTTTCAAAAAATTAAATTTTGAAAGAGTTACGAAATTTAGATTTTTATACAGCCCCCCAGTCCTATCAATCATATTTAGTAACACATTCTTGACACTGTAACGTTTAAAACTAAAAAAAAAAATTACTGTTCTACCACAAAAATTGACCGAGTTATGACGTTTTGAAAAATTAAGATTTTGCATTATTTCATGACGTCATCGGTGGAGCGATCTCTCGATGACGTCATGAAATACAGTAGAGAACCAATTATCCGGGATGTTCGGGACCACAGCTATCCCGGATAGCTGAATTTCCCGGTTTTCTGGATCGTTATGAAGCGAAATTTGCCAATTGTTTATAAAACCCAAGTTATTATAATAAATAGTAATGCATCTTAAAATCTGAAGAGAAAACGATCCAGAAGTGCTTATAGATATTACAATATTAAAAATTTTTGAGCTATATGCCACTTATATGGTATTTATAAAGAAACCGTTCATATTCATTTTGGTATTTTAAAAGAAAAACGAAAAAAAAAGCGCTTCATTTTTTAGAAATTGCCGAAAATGCGTATTTTAAAAAGTGGCGGAAAAATCGACAAAATGTTGCCGGTTTTCTGGTTTCCCGGTATTTTGGTTCCCGGATAAAAGGTTCTATACTGCAATGCAAAATCTTGATTGTTGTATCTTCTTGTGTTGTATCTTCTAATGCGGTACTCTGTTGCTCAGATACATGCGTAATTAAGAAATACAATTCTTAGATTTGAGATATAAAGGGGTCTGCACCTGCATACACACATAAAAACTTGCAGACCATGAAAACTTGATGTTTTTCAGCGCCCCGCTTGCAGCCGTGCACAGAAGCCAATTGTGTTGCCAGAATGACAAAAATAATTTTTTCTCACTTCTTATAATACTATCTTTCCAAAAAAAAAAAAAAAAAAAAAACTGCCAAAAA
>JAXGGA010011817.1:0-40962 GCA_038373865.1 Uloborus plumipes | reverse complement strand
AATATCACCTTTATCCACTTGCCCCTTCAATTCAGCTCAATTAATTGCCATTTATCCTTCATTGTTACCCGAAAATGAAATAAACATTTTGAATATAGGAGGTCAAATTATAGTTAAACCGCGAAGAGATGGCGGGTCAACTGGAAGTGGAAACGGACGACTCCATTTTTAACCCCCGACACACAAAGAAAGGGGGGGGGGTATGTGTTTGACGTGTATGTGTATCTGTCTGTGGAACTCTGCAACCTAAACGGATGAACATATTTTGAAATTTTTTTGGTTCGAAAGGGGAGTTGATCGAGAGTTTTCTTAGCTAGGTTGCGTCTTCGGATGGTATTAATTATCGAAGATATTAATTAAAAACCTTTAAAAGGTTTTTCGGGACTTTAGCAGTAAAAACATATTTCAAAACTTACAAAAATAGCACCAAATGAAAGAGAAAATTTTTCTACGTCTGATACGATATAATTGGATCTTCCATGTTCCATAGAACGCGAGTTATAGCGTTTTTTAACAAATGCAGCTTAGCCTTTATTCACGCGATCGGAACCGTTTTCATTGTTGGTAGACAAGGAAAGCAAACTCTTATAATTTACTAGCTGTGGGGCCCGGCGTTGCACGGGCTTTAAAGTAGTGATGAAAATTTAAATAAACTACTCGCCGTCAAGGCGGTATATAATGATATATAACCGCCAAGGCAGCTCGCCTTTAAAGTAGCGAGGAAAGTTTCAGTAATGATATATAACCGCCAAGGCAGCTCGCCTTTAAAGTAGCGAGGAAAGTTTCAGCAAACTACTCGCCGCCAAGGCGGCTCGCCTTTAAAATAGTAAGGAAACTTAAAACAAATTACTCGCCGCCAAGGCGGCTTGCATTTAAAGGAGGGAGGAAAGTTTTAGCGAAACCGGTTTCAAAAAACTACTCCCCGAAAAAGCGGCTTGCTAAAAAACTTTCCCGCATAAAAAAGTCAATCGCATTATTTGCCCATGCTTCCTCAGGAATAAAAACAATGTCAAGTAGCACATATTTAACACTCTCCCTAATAAACAAATACAATTCCCTACCAAAAACAAATATTTCCAAACCGCTCTCTTCCTATAACATTAATTGCAAAATTCCAAACAAAAAAGTTGTTTTAATATTTAGATCGCAGTCAAAAAAAATCCCTGCTAAAAACATAAATTACAACTTAATTTGAAACACATTTTCAAAATGGTACCAGAAAAAAAATATAAGCCATTAAGTATGCAGGAATTCAAGTGAAACACGGACGATCGCATTATTTGCCTTGTTGAAACGCCGTAAAATGAAATGCTTTTAAGAAACGAAATGAAGAAAAGGACACCAACAATGAATTTAAAAGATGTCGCCATAGCAACGCAATAAAACTTTAATAGTTTGATCAGGAAAGAGGTTTTCGAACTCAAAGTTCAAACGCTTGTAACTTTTTTACTTCCTTTTACGTAGTAAAGGAAGTATTGTGATCGCGAAAAAAAAATCACTCAAATTTGAGTCTAAATTTTGATTTTGCTCACCCCCGAATGAATGTTCAGCAGTTTTTTCGACCTTTCAGCACGTGCATATGTACCTACCAACATATAAGCAGCCGAAAAATTCTTTTCAACCACCCCCGAGTTAGTTACGACGAGTTTTCTCGTGACGTCTGTATGTACGTATGTGCGGATGTATGTGCGTATGTGGCTCGCATAACTCAAAAACTATATACCGTAGAAACTTCCAGCTTGGTATGTAGGCTCTGAGTATAGTCTAGTTATGCACCTCCCCTTGTGGTTGCATTTGAATGTCCCCAAGTGGGTGTTTTACCCCTTTTTTGGGGTAAATCAGTGTTAATATCAATGCAGACTCAAGTGATATGAATTGGCGCGACCACTTGGCGATATGTCGCCAAGCTTTTTGTCGCCAAGTGTTTGACGCCAACTTGGCGACATATCGCCAAGTTGGCAACAAATTTGGCGAATTTTTTTTTTTTTTTTTTGAATTTGGGTTCAACTTGGCGCTATTGGCGATATTTTGCGAAAAATTCACTGAATGATATTAAAATCAGCAAATATTTAGAAAATCAACCATTGTTAAATATTTTTTGCATTGTTTCGTGGCAGATTAGGGGAGTAAATATTTGAATTGTTACCTTGCTCACTCCAAGCACTTTTTTTGACACTTAAGGCAACTACTAAGAAATTTACACGTAAAAGGAAGTAGTGTGGGGCCCATACCAGATTTTTTTCTAGTGGAGATAAAAGCTTAGTTCTTCGACTGTAAGTCGAATCAATTCTGGGGTTAAAAATATCGCTCTATCCAATGGCGTAAAAATCAAAACTGTGGAATAATTAGTTTATTTTTTATTGATGGTTTTAATGAACCAAGTATTGCAAGAAATCGGGTGAAGCCTTGCAAAAGGCAAGTTTAAAAATTGAATAACTCGTGCTATGTTTAAGTTAGAGAATCGGAACAAACTGCATAGGACGGAAAAAAATTTTCTGCTTCCAACGATATATAACATTAATATGTGCAAGTAATTTTTAACCCCAGTATTCGGCAATTTATGAAAAAATTGCCTTGAATTCGAATAAAAAACGAATCGCTTATCGAATCTTTTCAAACTATAGCCTAGTCTTTCTGGATAAATGGACTATTCAACACAAAAAGAATTTTTCAAATCGAACCAGTAGTTCCTGAGATTAGCGCGTTCAAACAAACAAACAAACAAACTGTACAGCTTTATATATTAGTAAAGATTAACATGTTTATCAGTTGCCAGTTTCTATTTTTTTTAACAAATAAAATACTTGTAATTGATTTTATAACTTAAGTCTTAGTCGGGGTTTTTTTTAATTTTTAATTTTAGTTTCATGAAATAGGTTGTGTCTGCGAGAACGCGTAAGCAGTGAAGAAGTGCGTTACCGCTAATTCAGCCTAATTTTAAATGAAGAGGTCCGTTTTCGCTTCCTGTTGACGTGCCATCTCTTCGCGGTTTAACTTTACCAGAAGAATGCTATTTTTTCTGTTGAAAAGTCTTCTACAATAGATGTTACGCTTTGAGGAGGTGAGGGTTGTGGTGGCGCAAAAGTTTGACAGTAACACGAAGTGTGGAATCACACATTTTGAAAGATATTAAGACTTTTTAACAATATGCCCGGCATCAGAATCTATTTTAACAGCGGGGCGCTGATTGAAAAGCTGAAAAATAGTCTGCAAGGTTAACAAGCCTTAGACTAGTTGTAACACTTATTATAAAGTCATCAACAAGCAATTCCTGAAAATAAAATGCTAAATTAGAAAAATATACCAGACTATAAAGATCCAAATTAAAATGGAGCTCTGTGCACGGGTAGCTGCCGAAGCAAATGCAATTGACCCCTCAACCACTGACGATTCCATAAATTTTAGCATGTTTTTTGTATTTTATTATTCTTAATGTTTTATTCTTAACTGCTATTTTTTGTTTTGTGTTCTTCTGATTTGTAACAAACGCAAAAAAAAAAAAATTAAAAAAAGAAAATATAAACAGAAC
This sequence comes from Uloborus plumipes, assembly GCA_038373865.1. Classification (NCBI taxonomy): domain Eukaryota; kingdom Metazoa; phylum Arthropoda; class Arachnida; order Araneae; family Uloboridae; genus Uloborus; species Uloborus plumipes. The sequence goes on along the minus strand of JAXGGA010011817.1, from coordinate 37,433 downwards.
AAACAAAAAACTGTGAATATTTAGAAATAGTCCGTGTACTGGCAGCCATCTTGGTTCAAGAACATGACTTGCATTAACTGTCCTTGTTAAAACTCGAGCAGCTATTGCTAAAACATTAGACAGATTGTAGTCAATTATATGGTGAGTTCTTCATGTTTAGGAATTAAACATGACAAGTTGTTCGAGTTATGTCTGTCCAAGTAGAGCTATAAATGAAAGAAAGTGGAGTTAACCTTTCACAGGTAAGCCATATTTTCATCAATATATTTCTTATTTTTAAATTTCGATAGAAATGTAATTTTATTTTAATACATTAGCAACCGGATTTTATCTGCAATGTAAGCTGTCTCCCCTCTATCCTGCTCGTTTTTTTATTTTTTTTTTCATTTTGTATTATCGATTAAAATGTGTATTTCATGATAAAAAGAAGAAAAATTATGTGTTATGTGTTTTACAGGATAACAATGTTATTATTTAAAGGTAAAGAACGATATATAGAGAGATGATCTTGGTAGTATCATACTTAGAATTTAAAAAATTATCATGTATGGAGGCACAGATACACACATTATTACTGTGATCTCCAAAATTAAAATCAGAAATCTTATCAAATTAATCATTTTTTAGTAAGTAACTACAACTTCATTAAATATTTTAAAAAGTTATTATGATTGAGTAAAGTTCAGCATGTTTGACAGCAATATTAATAAAGCTAAAGTAATTGAAATTCTTATAGAAATGCCAAAGCAAGGAATTTTTTATCACTAATATCAACTGCGATAAATATCAAATTATTTATTTTTGAACATTTTAAAAAATATTACATGGGCAATCAACCCCGCTTAATGGAATAGCCAACATGCCATGAAAAAAATGTTTCTATTAAGCGAGTTATTCCATTCCCCGAGATTACAGAAGCCATTTACATTATTTTGAGACAGTGGAAAAATATTACAATAAGCAAGATATTCTTTTAACCGATTTTCTATTAAGGGGGTTCGAGTTTAATTGTATTTAAAAAGTAGATATTGTAGGTGTTTGATAAAAATATTTTTTAAAGATCGGTACAACTTTATTTTATGTTTTAGAGTTGCATCGTAATTTTGAACATTTATATTCACTTCCAATTAAACCTAGGGACAGATATAGAAAATACTTGGATTCTGTTATATCAGTACTGGCTCTAGACTTAAAATTTTTGTGACTGATTAGCAAACAATAAAATTAAGAATTAGTCAGTAAATATTCTGTAAATATTCAAGAAGTATAAGTAATTGTAATATTCATTTTATTTGCAATGTCATTTTTTGAAAAATAGATTAAGAACTAGAGAAATTCATATCAAGTAAAAAATCTTTTTTTTTCTCCTTTTTAGCTCAAAGTGAAGGATTAAAAAGCTTTTATTTTCTGTACATTTTCAAAAGAGTTCCTATTTTAAAGATATAATTGTTTAAAATTCATCCGATAAAATGTATTGTTGTCGTTGATTCAAACAGTACAAAACTGCGAGTGTTCTGCTTTTTTTGTTTGAATAAATATTCAAAGACATATTTTGTTGCTCTGAAATGTGTTTTTTCAAAATGAAAATGACATCTTGCTTAATTAATAATTTTTTCCTTGCTATTTAATCCTGAAGTATTCAGTAAGAGTAAATATTTGCAAGATTGTTTTTTCTTTTTGCATCTTCACTTTTCAAAAAGTAGATTGGAAATGAGATTAAGTCAAATCAAGTGGAGCAATCTCTGTTCATTTTCTTATTTTCATTTTTCATTTATGTTTAACGCACTTTTTGAGCATATTTAACAAATGCAAATTATTTTTTGGCTGTTTTTAATTTTATTTTTTATAATACTTAATGAATAAAGCATTCAAAGATCGCCTGCCGTCAAACACGGAGCCTTATACTTCAGAATCAAACTCCTTATCATTCAATCGCCCATGGCCCTCCAATCAAAAGTAGCCAAAAGTCTTTTCAAAAAGCAAATTTCCCTAAAAAAGAGGAACACTGTCATGCCTATCATCAAGTACATTTTCCCCATTTTGTTTATACAATAAAATAAAAGTAGCTTTTCAGAGACCAACTAATAAAATACATCCGGAAATTAAAACCTTTATGATCCGTTTCAATCCTCTCATCCTAGTAGATGGTTGCTATAAAAATGTAGGAGAGAACGAAAATAAAACGACTTCCGCGATAAAAATCACTAAAGATGTGTCACCACTTGTTGATGATGCATCCCAAATAAAAAATCGCTTCATATGTATCACTTGAGACATACTTATCTTATGATTAATATTCCATTAAAAAATACATCAATACAGAAATAGCGCATGACTGCCTGAAACATATTTCCCCAGCTTACAGAGATGCCATCTTGGGTCTAAGCGCCGTTTTCTTTCTACTTTTGCCATGATAAAGTTGTCGGATACCACTCCCCACTTATATACTAGGAAATATTTTTAAAAACTGTTGTGTTAATGAAAAATGGAAAATAATGACTTAATACTTTCTTTAATGTAGATCTAGATACTGTGTTAAATATATCCCCCTAGCACGTATGGAATAAATTATTCATTATAAAAAAAAACTGAACTGTCACTTTGAAGTGATGAGCCTGATATCCAGGCAATTCGCCCCACTCCAACAATATACATTTCCCCCTTAAAATAGCATCATAGAACTTGTTATAAATGAGAAAAGTCTTAGTTGTGTTAGCTAAATTAATGCAAATCAATACATGAGTAGCATAATAAAAATTTTAACTAATTTTAAATTAAAAAAGATTTTACATTATAATGTCTTATACTTACGGCTTTTAACACTATTTCGTTTCTTGAATTTTGTATGACCATTGCATCTACGATTGCACATTGCCAGTTTTGGTGCAACTGTCCGACAAAGTCTTATAGACTGATCTAATGTCGGAAAGATCACCTGTTGGGTTATCAGTGGGGTATATATTCTTTGAGTCATGATAATCTGCCGCACCACCCTAGAGTGTTCAAGCAGAAAGCCCATATAATCTTAATCAACGTTAACGGCCTTTCTTCTGATGTTCCCATAATCAGAAAAATCCGTAGAAAATTAACGTTATTCCAGTACTTCTTCACAAACCGTTACCACTGAAAAACAATTACCGTGGGTGTAATTATGAAAACTAATAACTGGGACACAGTCTTTGATTGTATTTTAACATAGAGTTAATAAGAAACCACAACCGCGAAGCAAAACACACCACTATCATATCAGACGTAGGAAGAAAGCGGCGTCTAGCCCCAAAATGACGGACGTATCACTACTTCAGCTACGAATGAGGGCTTTAGTTCCAGCAGCAGTTAAAAACGGGAGTCAGCTTTTAATGTTATCGATATGGAAGCAATTACGTTCTTTTATCTCTCAGAAAGAGAAAAATGAAGCTACAGATGGTTGAAAGATTGTCCCAGCTAAGTACGAAATAAAACCGAAAGTTCATTTCGATAACGGACACTTAAGATGATTGTCAGTAAATATGGATATACCTCGTAAGCGATTTCATTATAGACAAGAACTGTCTCCAATAAGTAATGATTTATGTTTCAGAAGCAGTTAAGTCGACTGTAAAGCACGAATTAGTTTTTGCCATAAATATTTTTTTTCTGAATGGACAACAAAGTACTGTACATTAGTGCAGAAATAAGTGTATTATATATATTCTGCTTATTTTGCTTAAAACAAAACCAGCTTACATGAGAAGAAATTCTACTTTCTGTTTAATGTGTCATCTGCTCAATACTTAATAATATAAATTCTAAGAAGAAAGTATAAAGATAACCAATATTTTGTGTTCATTAATTTCAAATTAATTTCTGTCTATGTTACATAATATTCGTACCATTAAAGATCCACTTTGATGAAGCTTTAAAGTGGTACCACAGTCTCCAAAAGCTCCATTGAAGTGGAATCTGTTACAAGTAAAGTACTTGTAGATATCCATAAGGAGGGCTCTAGTAGAAATATTTAAAATATAAATATTATTAGTCATTCTGGCCAAACATAAAAAGAAAGCCCCGCTTTTAGTCTTCTTTGTCTCATAAAATCGAGCGATATAGTTCGCTCATAATTTTTGCTCGAAGCAAAAAAGAGGAGAACATTTTGGAGCTCAATGGTAACCTGTTAATAAAATAGATATATGTTAGTGGAGCAAACGAACTCGTTTAGTTCTGGAGGAGCTTTTCATACGGAGCTCGTTCAGTTCTAGTGGAGCGTTTTGTTTAATTGAGCTTGTTATTTTATCGAGTTTAACGTTATTTCAACTCACACTTATTAATCATTTCTGATTTGAGAAAAAAATGAGGCCTATAGGTGGAAAAACTGATGCTTATTCAACGATGGAGGCGTGTGTTGTTAAATTAAGTACTACGATCTTTTAAATCAAATTTCTAACATTTTTGTTTAAAAAAAATGTCTACAGGAGAAAAAGATGAAGCTCGTTCACTTCTGGTAGAGATTCTTGTTCCGTTAAGGGCTATGGTCTCTTAAGTTTCATTTCTTAATCGTTTCCATTTGAGAAAAATTATAGATTTCTATTAAAGGAAAAGACGGAGGTCATTCAGTTCTGGTGGAACATTTTGTTCAATTAAGTTCTAGGTTCTTTCAAGTCCCATTTCTTAATCACTTCTGCTTGAAAAAATGAGCTTACATGCACTGAAGAAAAAAAATGGCACATCGAATGGCGTTTCCCGATTTTGAAATTCAAAATTCATCGTTCGATTCAGTTTTCAGCGTCCCCCGTAACTTGTGAAATAATTTCGCTGCATAAAGAAAAGAAAACTGTTATTCGCTTCAGTATGCGTCGTGGGAAATTTAGTTCTTGCACAGCTTAAAACTTTTCTCTGCCCAATTTTGAAAAGACGTCAGTAGAATTCATTCGTAGTTTTAAAAGAGAAAGAGTTTGAAGAAAAGAAGGGATTAAAAAAGAAAACGGAAACAATAAATTACAACTATGAGTTTTTGGTTTAAAGATCTTGGAGAAGTATCCTTTCTTTAAGAAAATAAGTGCTTTTTTCTTTTCTTTTTCTATTTATTTACTTCCCTTTTTTTTAAATTATTATTTTTTTCTTCTGTGTATTGGATCATCCGGACGAAACGAAGTGTGACAAAGAGTAAAGATTTACAGTGAACTCTCACTTATGCGCCTGCCCTAGGGACCAACAGAAAAAGGCGCATAAATGAGAGAGACGTATAAGTGAAAGAGCCTAATTAAAGGACTAAAACTCAACATAGGTTCTAATGAGAGAGTGAATAAGAATGTTTCTGTAGAAAAGGGACATATTACTACAGTTTGGCAATTACTGTAACGTAACTATAATGATAAAGTGAAAACCAAAGTTGTAGCATACCTAATTACAAACTGTTCCCTTTAAAACGATGCATAGTAGATAATTGTCCCTCTCCGGACTCTAGTTCATGCGGAAAAAAATGCCTTCCGTGAGCAATAAAGGCGAACGATTAAAGAGGAAAGTAAAGGGTCATTCCATGTCAAGTGTCCCAAATTTCGAAAAAATCCCCACTCGACCCCCTCCGATTTTGATGAAATTTTTTTTGGATGTACATTAGGGTGATTCAAAAAAAATTTTTTTTTGAATTTCCCTGGTCTTACCCCGCAGTTTTTTTACACTATTCATGAATGTGATGTATGTAAAATTTTAGCTCAATTGAATAATATTTAGAGGTCGCTCAACGCGATCGAATTTCTGTTGAAAACTTAGCCAATTTCGAGAGGTTGGAGTTATAGTTAACTGCCGTGGGCAGGTAAAGAGGGCAGTAAACTGCACAATTTTTTCGATTTTCATTTTTTTGGCATTTGTTGAAATCTATGTTACATTAGTTTTATGGTACAAGCATATCTTTTTTTTTTGGTTTCTTCGTATGAAAAAACAAAAAAACTGTTTTTTTTAACCCGATGGTAATTAGCAGTAAACTGCATTTGTCGTTGCTGTGGGGCAGGCAAAACGCAGTATCTGCATGTCCTGCAGGATGAACATTACATAATATGAATCGCCAGTGCAAAACTTGCATCAAGCCGCAAAAAAACTCGTTTTTTTTTTTTTGTACTTCAAAACTAAGCCGAAAAGTTAGGGGGTGCCCTAATGGGGAGGGTCACGGGGGAGGTCATTGGTTGTACTTGAATTGTTCCAAGGGGGTGTTTTATTCTTATTGGCGCTTATTGGAATCAGTGTTAATATTCAAAGCAGGACTGAAGTGATAAAAAAATTGGCGGTTTACCACTTGGCGATAATAATCGCCACATGCTTTTAGTCGCCAAGTGCTTGGTCGCTAACTTGGTTGACATCGCCAAATTGGCGACAAAATTTGGCGAAAAAAATTATTTTATGAGTTTAGGGTTTCAATTTAGCGCGTATTGGCGGTATTTTGCGAAAAAAAATTCCCATCTAGAATAATGTTGAACATCTGGCGATATTTTTAGAAAAAAGACTGTCATTGTTGTTAAAAAATTTCATTTTTTTGCTTTGCTTTCGTGGTTTCATCTTGGGGGGGCGTAATTGTTTGGGAATTTTGATCATACTTGCTCATTTCCAAGCTTTAATTTTTAACACCACTTAACGGGGCATTCTTTTACTAAAAAAAAAAAAACAAAACTTTACCAAACGTAAAAAGGGGAAGTAGGTGGTCGGGGTGGTCCTTTTACCCCCCCAAACATGTTTTTCTCTTTCAAATAAAATTAAGTTTCTCTCCACTTAGTCAGGGGGGGGGGAACACTTTTTTTTTTCCACGAATTTTCCAAAAAAAACCCACAAACACCAAAACGAGCCAAACCTTGGCAAGGAAAACGGTGGACAAACAAAAATGCTGCAGCAATAGGGAAATGGGGGGGGGGGGGGACTTTTATTTACATTGTTTTGTATTTTCTTTTTAATTTACCAGTTGCTTTTCATACTAAAAAAAAACAGACGGATAGGTTTTTGCAGGGGTAGTAAATCCCTTAAGGGCTGGGTTGGCTTTTTTTAAATAGTACTATGGGGAAAAAAAAAATTCGGTCCAAGCAACAAAACAAAGCATTTTTACAAACGCCGCTCATTTTTCCTCAAAACGCGTGATTTTCTTGTTTTTGGGGGAACGCTCCCAATAGTACAAATGGCATTAAGCTGAATTGGTGAGTAATTTTTTTAAAACAATCTGTCGTTCCGTAGCACGCGCCAAAAACTACATCCACTTTTTACGGTTTAAATTCCATTAATAAATGATCAGGTCAGTAGTGGTTAAAAAAAAATTTTTCTAGTTTGCATTAAGTGTGAGGGCAAGAGATCAACAACAACTCTCAAAAACATTTTTAACAAATCCACCCTAGGTTACTGTGTATACGCGGGGAATCAATTTGCAAAAATAATTGGTTTTTACAAATGATTTATTTTCTAAAAAATATCGCCCGATTTGTAAACATTGATTCAGTATGGGGAATTTTTTTTTTCGACAAAATAATGTTCCAATTAGCGCCAAAAATTTTTGAATCCCAAATTTAAAAAAAAAAAAAAAAATAAACTCATTTTTTTTCGCCAAATTTTGTCTCGCCCAAAAAAACTCTTGGCGGGCAAAACACTTGGGCCGAACTAAAAAAAAAAAGTTTGGTTTGATATATCGTCAAGTGGTTTGCACGCACCAAATCATCATCCCCACTCAAATCCTGCATTGGGAAAATTCAACAAGTGGATTTTACCCCCACCCAAAAAAGGGGTACAAAAAAGACCCCACCTTGGAAAACAAACTTTCGAATGCAATACCACACAAAGGGGGAGGAGGTAGGCCACTCAACGGCCCCACCTCAGGTGGGGCCTGGCCCATACCAAACTAGGAAAACACTTCATTTTACGGCATTATAGTTTTTTGGAAAGTTTATGCGGGAACCATTTACATTTTTTTACTTTACCGCCACAATTACATTAACCAAAAGCGTTAACCATTTACATACCATACTACGCATCATGCTTTTTTAGCGTAACAATTTTTTACAGGGAACGTCACGGAGGAGAGGAAAACTCGTCGCTAATTAAGCTGGTGGGCAATGGGTCGGAAAAGGATTATTATTTCGGGCCCCTCCCTGCTTATATGTTAAGTAAGGTTAACATAATTTGCATGTGCTGACTAGGTCGGAAAAAAAACTACTCCACACTACTTCAGCGCAATTTTTCACTTTCAGGGGGTTGGAGGGCAAAATCAAAAAAAAATTTTTTGCGACCGAATTTTGAGGTGAAAATTTTCTCTTGTGTCCACAAACTAACTTCCTTAACAAAGTTAAAGGGAAGTAAAACGTTTGGTAAATAATACAATACAGGTCATTAATTTTTTTTATCATATTTTGCAGGGTTCCCCCCCCCCCCCCCCCCCACCCCCCCCCCCCCCCCCCCCCCACCTGTCATTATATTTTTTTATTTATATTTTTTTGCGTGTTCGTTTATATTTAAAATCTATATCAAGTTCGGGATAAACACGGGTTATATTCATGGTAGTATTTTGTAAATAAAAACATATCATATCATTTCACAAAATGCCAATAATATATTTCGTAATAAGTCATCAAATCCGTATCTACTTTTTTTCCCCGGGCAATGTTGGGTCGGATATGTAAAATATTACTGGGGAACATTTAGTAGCTCAATACTGTTTGCAGTTTAACTGCCGGAACCCTGCCAGTCAATTTCCGCATGGGATCATTTAGAGTGAACAATATAGGGCAAAAGGTAACCGGGGCCAGGTTATCCCTGCTTTCTATTTTCTCTTAATGGCGCTTGGCAAAAAAATCCACAAATTCACTTCGATTCCCCACACACAATCCCATTCGTTTAAACCCCACCACCCCAAACATATAGGTGTACGCCCCCGCCTTACATCACCCCCCCCCCCCCGCCCCCACCCCCCCCCCCCCCCCCCCCAATAACCCCTCCAATGATACAATGCCCTCCTTCCCCCCCCCCCCCCCCCCCCCCCCCCCCCCCATTCACTTTCCCGAACTCTCTCCCTCCCCCCCCCCCCACCGTTTTCCCCCCCCCGGCCGTGCACCCCCACCCAACCAACTCTCTACCCCCCTTCTCCTCCCACCTAAACAATCTCCCGAACAACCCCCCCGCCCCCACACCCCGACCCTCCCCCCCCCCTCCTCTCTTCTCTTCCATTAAACTGCGTTTTACCCTCCCTCCCCCCCCCGGCCCCCCCCCCACCACACCCCCCCCCCCCGCGCCCCCCCCCGGCCGCCCCCCCCCTCGCCCCCACGGGCCCAGTACCCCCCCCCCTCCACCCGGCCCCCCCCATCTTCCCTCCCCCCCCCACCCCCCCTCCCCCGCCCCCACCCCCCACCCCCACTCCCCCCCCCCCCGCACCCCACCCCACCTCACCCCACCCTACCTCACTTCCCCTCCAACCACTCCCCCCCTCCTCCCACCCCCCCCCCCCCCCCCCCCCCCCCCCCCCCCCTACCCCACAAACCATGGGGGGGAATATACTTTAACACAACGTTAGTTTACTCTACTAAGTAATTAGTCAATAAAATAATAGCTCAAAGTGAGTTGTAACGATTACCCCCCCCCCCCCGCTCCAAAGCTGCATTATCTCTTACCTGAGTTTGGGTAGAAAATGCAGCTGCAAGCTCGGGCTGTGGTTTCTGTTTTCTTTTCGGTTGTTTGAGGTGTATGAGTTTATTTGGCTAAAACACCTAGCATCCACTCTAGACAGGGCCCAGTATAAGTGACAGAAAGCCACTTTGATAGTAGCTGCTACAGTACAAAGTATGGGTCAAAATGGGGAGGATTTGACAACGTCCATAAAACGGTAAATGCAAACTATTCGCTCTGAATTGGCCGTTAACTTACAAAAGTCGTTTAAATCTAGGACTTCCTTTGATAGTTCACTGGAACGAAACACTTATGCAAAATATATTGGGAAAATGAAGGATGATCGGCGGGTTTCATACCAGTATTAGTATCAGGACCACAAGCATTGATGATTTACTTCTGGGTTCTAGTAAGTTAGTCAGGCATTGGAATTGCTACGGAAAATGCTGCTATACGATAACCAGTTAGATAAATGGGAACTTACTGAGCTCGTACGTGGTATGTGTTTCAATACGACATGCATTGCCGGTACTAAAGTTGGAGCATGTTTGAACTTGGGGAAAAAAAAACTAGGGAAGCAACTTTTATATTGTGCTTTCCGCCATTATATTTTAGACATTGTGTTTTCTGTGGTATTACAACCGAAATCTATTCTACTCTTGGTCTCTCGGTATTTTAACCGATAAACCAAGAAATAGGTAGAATTGGGGTATTTGATTGCGTGCAATGTCAGATGCGATGTTCACGCAATTGCGTGGAACCATCCACTGCCATTGGATCTACAATACTGCTTTTTAAGCGGTTTTAGCAATCATAGTCCAGAATAAAACATTCTAATTTTAAACCTGGAGTGAGGAACGATGAGGTTGAGGAGTTGGTAGCACATTCAGAGCAACGTGCAACTAGTAATGGAAGTTGCGCAAAGTTAACTTCTGATGACCCATGTAAAAGAAGTGTCCAAGGAAGATACTAGAGCTTAGTGCGATTTTCTTGAGCAGAGCACCTTCTCTTGGTGTATGTTTTCGTGTCCCAGGAGTGGTTCCTCGTGTTATATCTGTGTTAAAGATTCTTTATGGCTTCAAGTTATGGATATTTCCCAACCAGTTCAAACTTGCAGCTGGACAAACAAAAGGTATTCGTAACATATGAATGTGATTTCTTTCACATTCTTATCGTTAATGGGAAAGAATATCTAAGAGCTGGGTTCCCAGCAACCCTTTTTGTGCAAGCACTAAGAAATGATTTGGAATATTTTTAGCGTCCTTATTCATGTAAAGAAGAAACTCAAAATATATCAGCTGTTTGATCCTGAGCATTCGAATCTTTAAGATAGCTACCAACAAGGCTTTATACTACCAAAGAAACTGAGGATTGTAAACGACAATACGGAGCGTGGCATGGCCCTTATTGAAGCATTTGTTAAGACTATCACTAACGACGAAAAACAAAGACAGTGTCTTCTTCAAGTGGTACAGGAACACAGAAAAGGTTTCAAAGTTGCAAAAAAGTAACCTTAAAAAGTATTGCAAGAATTAATGAGCGAATTACTATATATTTAATGTATTTAAATTTGTTTTTTATATTTTTTCCGTATTTGATTAGTTTTCATACTTTTCTGCATTTCATTGGTTTTTCAGATATATAGTTCATTTTGTGATTGCACGCTTTTTTTCTTCGGAGATATAAAAAAGCAATAAAGTAACTTTATTATTATTATTATTTACGTTCGCATTTGTGCCACTATCACAAAATTTGAAGTACTCCTAAATGTAAATATAGTTTACTAAAATTTTGGGCGAATAATTCAGTGTATATAAAGGGCCTAAATAAGACGGTAAGACGAATAAAAATACAAAGGCTACTTTTTTCTATAGATATCATTTACGATCACGTTTTTGTCAATATCACGAAATTTCAAGGCGTTTGAGCGACCTCTAAATATTAATATATTTTGCCAAAATTTTGCACAAATAATCAGTGTATATAGTGGCACAAAATAAGAGGGTAAGACGCACAAAAATACAAAGTTTCATGATCTTTTTGTCCATACCATTTCGCTTTGAATCACCCTAAATGTACATATGCCAAATTTGCACAAAACCGTATAGGCCAAATATAGGTAGACGCTCATTTATCCATAGCCTTCATAGGTTTCAGACCATACAAAAATTACTTATGGTTAGCATAAAAAAAGGCCTCTTTTTCGTGTCTTGAAAAAAATGACCAAATCTTCAAGTTTGTGCCTTTATTGCTCGCGATCTAAGAGGCTCAAATTTGGTGATTCTGATCACTGTTTAGGGTAGAATAGCCTACTTGTGTAACAAAAGCTCCATACACTGCAGATTTTTTGCAATTTGCTGCCAAAGTTGGTAAAAAATCGTATTTTGGTAAATTTTGATCATACGTTATCAGCTTGTATCTGCTGAGAGAATGACTTTCTGAAGCTAATTCTTTCCTCGTTTATAGCCTGATAGTTCGTCCGAAAGGTGTGCAAGTGGCATCTCGATAGCTCAAATAATTGCTGAATTATGCGAGTTGAAATTCCAGTTAAATTTCTTTTTTCTCAATTTTGTCTCAATTTCAAAGGGCAATATCTCAAAAGGGTCATCTTGGATTTTAATTTTCTTTACATCATTGGAAAGAACACACTTTTCTTAACTAAAAAACGTTATTTTTATTTTTGAGACAAACCAGTTTCAAGGGTTATTGCAGGTCAAAAATGTGTACGTCATTCAACGTGAAATCAAAGAAAAAAAGACATAGACCTCAAAAGTTGATGTCAATTTGTTCTATTAAAATTTACAGGAGCTATTGTACTTATGTTCTGATAGAAAAAACCTTTTTTAGATGTTTTTGAACTTTAGTTTTTGTGTGCGCATCCGTAAAAACTCAAGAAATGGCAAAAAATAAAGTTTCGTTTTTAACAAAAATAATTATCTTCTTATCGCTGCAATAAGAGCTTGAGTCTTTTCCTATGTGTTATTTTTAAGCTTTTGAAACAGAATTTCGGATGATATATCACTTGGCAAGGTGTCATTAATTTTTTAAATTCATAAAAAGCATCGTTTCCTTTTCAAAAAACAAAAACAAATAATAATAAAAATAATTAATGAATGAGATAAATAATAAATAAAACAGTTAATATGGTGTGTACGTGATAAAAAATATGTATAATAGGACTGCAGAGCCATTTTTCTAAAATGCGATAACGAAAGTTTTCGATAGAGTTGAATATTGCAATTATTTCCACCGTGTAAATAAATGATAACAATAGTAATTGAAAATATGATAAGTATTAATTGAAAATCCATTCATTATACTGCCGAGGATGTGTTTAGATATTCAGCCTATGATTGCAATTTGCCCATAAACAAAATTGATGAAAAATGGGAAAATGCTTTTTATGACCTTGAAACATTAATGACCTAAAACCTTGCCAAGTGACACATCATCCGAAATTCTGTCTCAAGAGCTTAAAAATAACACATAGGAAAAGACTCAAGCTCTTATAGCAGCGATAAGAAGATAATTATTTTTGTTAAAAACGAAACTTTATCTTTTGCCATTTCTTGAGTTTTTACGGATGCGCACACAAAAACTAAAGTTCAAAAACATCTAAAAAAGGTTTTTTCTATCAGAACATAAGTACAATAGCTCCTGTAAATTTTAATAGAACAAATTGACATCAACTTTTGAGGTCTATGTCTTTTTTTCTTTGATTTCACGTTGAATGACGTACACATTTTTGACCTACAATAACCCTTGAAACTAGTTTGTCTCAAAAATAAAAATAACGTTTTTTAGTTAAGAAAAGTGTGTTCTTTCCAATGATGTAAAAAAATTAAAATCCAAGATGACGCTTTTGAGATATTGCCCCTTGAAATTGAGACAAAATTGAGAAAAAAGAAATTTAACTGGAATTTCAACTCGCATTATTCAGCAATTATTTGAGCTATCGAGATGCCACTTGCGCACCTTTCGGACGAACTATCAGGCTATAAACGAGGAAAGAATTAGCTTCAGAAAGTCATTCTCTCAGTAGATACAAGCTGATAACGTATGATCAAAATTTACCAAAATACGATTTTTTACCAACTTTGGCAGCAAATTGCAAAAAATCTACAGTGTATGGAGCTTTTGTTACACAAGTAGGCTATTCTACCCTAAACAGTGATCAGAATCACCAAATTTGAGCCTGATAATCGTCTTAGGTTGCGAGCAATAAAAGCACAAACTTGACGATTTGGTCATTTTTTTCAAGACACGAAAAAGAGGCCTTTTTTCCATAATTTTTATTGGCTAAACCATAAGGCTTATAGAGCTATAATTTGGTATGGTTTCATGCAAGTCTTATATGTACATCCAAAAAAATTTTCATCAAAATCGGAGGGGGTCGAGTGGGGACGACTCGTACACTTGACATGGAATTACCCTAAAGAAAAATGCTGATTTTTTAAAGAAAATAAATAAATGTTTTGTTCATACATTTTAGGGAAAATTCGGCGCATAAGTGAAATATTTATCTTTAGAGCGACGGCGACGCATAAACGAACGATACTATCATTATTTTGCTATGGAATGTGTGGGACCATTAAAAATCGTCGTATAAGTGAAAAAGGCGCATAAATGAGGCGGCGTAAAAGTGAGTTCACTGCATTTATTTAATTGTCAAAAGTTAAGAGACTTGGTTAGAAATGAGAAGTTCGATTCATAAACCTTCATAACGGAAAACAACCAATAATGAAGTCATTTCACCATTAACGAGTGCCTTAATAGAAAAGAAAAGAAACTCAAGTAGCCATTTTTACCTTCTCGCCTCATTACTAACTCCATTTTCGTTCTTTTAAAGAGCCTTTCTCGAAATGCATCTTCAAAAGACTCGTTAAGCAATCGAGTTTTGCTACAAAATTTAATTTAATATCCACAATCCTTTTAAAGGATAAATCCTCCAATATCGTGGGATTAAACACTTAAGAAAATACTTTAGATTCACGAAATTCTACTTCGCCAAGTTGCCATCCTCCCCATTCAAATTAATATTAACATCCAAATCTCTCCTTTTAAATTTCGGAAACATTTGAAAGGATTACTACCCATTTCCTTATTTTAATTTATAGCTCAATTTTGGCTATCCAAGTAAATCCTTTTCAACGTATAAGCCATTGGACGTCTAACATAAATAAGATAAATGAGAACATATCCTAGGAAATTTAAAATTTCGATTAAGGATATAGAAAATTTTAGAATTTTCCAAAGAACTAATTTCGGTCTCATCTTTATTGGATCGTAACTGTAACAGGAATGTTAATATAAAAAGTAATTAACATTCATTTAAGAATTTGATGCTGAATGCATACTTATATATTTTTCAAATTTTTACTTCACATGCGCGCTTCACAATGTTTCTCCTAAGTTATTATTGTTTAGTTACTACTTGATCTATATAGAGATAAGTGTAGATCAAAATCGCCATCAGTGTCAATTAATATGAAGCGTATTGATTAAAAAAAGTTCGAACTGAAATTAAAAAAAAGACTAATCTAAGACTAACACGAAACGCTCGAACATTCCATAAACGTTTTACAATCGTTGTTACAAAGCTGCAAACAGTTTATAAACGTTTATAAAACGAAGTTGCGCTACCTGAGAAAGTAACACCTGTGGATGAGTTGACTTTATGTGACGTATGGAAATTAGTACATATGATGTCGTTGAATATAAAATGCATGGGGATAAAATTTTTCTACATCGTACGTACCAAAGCCAATGTCATATGTATTAGTGAATCGTAATAAATAAAAGTTGAGTCGAATAATGCATTTTCAACAACCATTGTTTAAAAAAAGGACAAATTTTCGGTCAACATTTGGAGAAGAGCAATTTTATCACTCAAAATTTAAGTTGACACCTCGTTGGATTTATTTTAAATTCGAAAAATACGATGGCTGTTATTAATAATCTCGAAGTACCCTTGTTCCGATAATGGAATCCCCTCCCTTTTAAGTTCGTTCTTGAGAATTAAAGGATTTCCGTGACAGAGTTGGCACAGAAATCTGTTTGTTTCTGCGTAAACTTTGGATTTGTATAAGAAACATATACATACATACACATTTTCATATTTCTAGATAGTTGTATCACCATCTGTTTGGCCTCAATCTAATTCCTGCTGAAATAAAGTCACCCTATTCGACGGTAATCATGAATTATTGTTATAATATTTACTGACCATAGTTTTCAAATCTCATCATCCATCTGAACGTTAGCTCTCAATCCGGTCTATGCAGCCTAAATCCGGATGTCTGGTAACACGAGATATAGAAGACAGCAAAAACCAAAAGCTAATTACAGATTCAAACTGACCGAAATAATAGGGGTGTCACTTTACTTGCGACATAGGGGCAATTTGGAAGTTCAGTGAAGGAATGTTTATGGGTGAATATCAGGAAAAGTGCCAATTTGACCATGGAAATTTTAAATTTTTAAAGATACTCAGAAAATAAAATTAATTGGGTATTTCAAACACACATAGTAACAATTTTTTTAATTAGGGGCATGGTCAAGGTGAACATTTACCAACCTTTTAGGCGGGTTGTCTTTGAGCGTTACCGACATGATGAGAATGCTACCGATTTGACAAATTTTACAGATTTCACACTTAGTGTACAAAAGTAAACACTTTCACTACCTTTTATGTTTAAAAGGAAAATAATTATTGCTTAGAATATAATAATATTTACACAGCTTGAACGCTTTTTCGTTTCATAAATAAAATTGGAGCCTAATAAAAATTTAGATAAAGTTTAAACAAGTGCGACAGTTTTTTTTCAAACAGACAAATAGGTTAATAGTGAAAAATCGAAATAAAATAAAATTCTTAACACAATCTTTAAAAAACGAAATTAATTCAAGACAGAGTTTGGCGCGGGGGGGGGGTTGCACTAACCTGTTCGTAAGTTTTCCATTTTAAAACAAAATAAAATTTTCGGGGGCAGTAGTTACGAAGGTCTGAATACTGATGTAAAAAAAAAGTGAAAAAGGACAATTTTGTGTGAAAACTCAAATTTGCGAAAAAATTAATGTTTTTGAAGCATTTAAAAAAAAATAAACTGCTTCCAATAATGGGGATATTTGGTAGGAAAAACGACGCACTTGCAATTATCTTTGTATTTTAAAACTCAACTCAACTCACTCATAACACGAAGAAAGAATTGCGAAAAAATATCCACAACGCACGCAATCAGTTTCGTAACAAATATCTTCTACTTCGACGCTGCCGACATGACATATTTCCCGCAATATGATAGCTGAGCATCCCTAATTAAAGATTTGAAAATAAAAACACCTTATTATGTACATGGCAATAGGTTTCTTTTCCATCATGCAAAAATAGATTGAAAAATTTATTCATTTTGTCTTAATTTCCGCTGCCGACATGACACTTCATTTGGTAGAAACGGAAAAGTCAAGACTGAACAAATCTTACCTGTAATTCAATGCAACCGAATTTAAAACTTAACCTTAAACTTAACTTGTTTAAAACTTAAACATTATATATTAGGGCTTCACCCAGCGCACTTTACTGATACCAAAAAATATTTTGTTTTGAAATTATCATCGCGGAAGTTTACGCTCTCGTCATGTTATGAAAACTTTTGACAAGCAGAAATGTTTTTATCAATATAAATTCGTTTTATCTAAAACACAAGAGTTAATCTTCATAGACAAACATAACACACGTGATTTCCTTCAGTATATGTTTCTGCTGCAATGTTTTACAACCCACAGGATTTTTTTTTAATTTGCGATTCTCCATCCATGGACCATGGACATAGAACAGTAGAACAGCTAAGATACAAATATAATATATAAAAACACACAGAAAATCTAAAAGTTTGTAAAATTAAATAATATTCAGCAAGGATTCAGCTATATCTTTAAAACAAGCTAATGATGAGAAATGCCGTTTGTTAATTTTGAATATGATGAAAAATGTACAATTGAGCATTTTTTTTTCAACTGAATTTTTTTATATGAAATTAGTTCAGCGTTATTTTCATCAAGAACAAAATCATTAACAGATACTGTTTTATTTCTATGCAACACATGTGGAACTTATATAATTAGAAACCTATTCTTAACCTTAAAAGAAGAGTAACAAACCCCTTTGCTTTTTGCTAAAGCAAAGACAGAACAATGAGGATGAAAATTATTCAAATCACTGATACTAAATTCCGAGCAATGGGGAGTAAAAATAAAGGATATTAAAATAGTCAAAAGGAAATAAAAGGATGGGACCAAATCCTGAAAATTACAGAACCGTACATACAGTATATAATATGCTACAGAACAAGATAACCAATTAAAAAACCATTACACAACACTCAAAAGTACCCATGCTAAATAAAGAAAAAACATGAAATTCAAAGCATTCATAAAATTCTTCACTTAGGGAGATTTGAGCACTCGTTTCGAGCTACAAGTACGAAGTCCAAAGAAGATGCAAATGCAAGCACGTGCGAACCGGAGATATTCTTTTCATTGGAATGAAAATAAATGGCTTTACTGCGCCCCCCTCACCCCCCACCGAACCCTCTACGCTCTACAGCCTCTCATTACGCATGCGTCACCCAACTCACAAATCAGCGACGAGCTTGAAACAAGTTGGGAGTGAAGGTGAAACAGGTTTAAAAGTTGGAAACAGGTTTGAAAAACGTTTGGTTGAATAACCGTTCCTTTTAAACACTCATCTGATCATTCGAATGATCGGATAAGTGTTATAAAAAAGAATCCATCCGAACGTTAATCCAACCGTTGCGATGCATTTTCAACTTTTCCCCAACGTAAACCCGATGGTTTGTGCTACCTGGGTTGCCAGCTTGGCTACATGGTGACTGGTGAGGTGAACATCTTTGAGAGTAATTTCTCTCTTATTTCTGAGCTGTGTACCCAAGGACTTTGATTATATACTAAACTAGCAAGTCTCCTTGAATATATCGAGTTGCAGCTAAATCGGTGACTCATCGGAGGGTGTAGATTCCCCTTGTACGAAGTAATAAATTTATTTTCCCGTTAATGCTACCCATTTTTAAATGAAGCAGTACTTTTCCACTTCAAGGTCCCACGCCATCTCTCAGCGATCAAGCTTTACCACATTATTTCAAATATGTTTTCGTTCACATACTAACACTTTCGTACATATGGCATCAGGAGAAAACTTTGGGAACCATAATGTCGGATCAGTCAGCTCCCCTAACAAAGTGGCCATAAGGAAATCGATCACATTGCTTATTTTCCCCGTTAAAATGGCTTCTTGGAGGGAAGGGTAGGGTTTGGAGGTAGGCTAATGTCACTAAACACATCCCGTTTATCCAACCCGTCCATTCTCATCCATCATCGTTTGACTAAAGCGCGCCAGCAATGCGATCCCGAAGACACGCGATTCCTCTACGGTTATTAATAACTGTCGAGTGGCAACGCTCTCACGGCAGACGACTTTTATCGGTAAATGTCAATAGCTATTAAAAGACAACTAACTGACATTGATGAGACACAATGGGAATGAACTTTGAAGAGGGATTGGTAACGATTAAAGTCCAGTGGTCTTAAACACGAAACAATGTGTTTCTCTCGTTTGAAATTTTTTTTAATGTGATTGATGCATTTTAACGTCAAAATAGCGGACGTCGAAAATACGAAATGTCAAAAATTCGAAGGCATTTTCTTGGAGTTTTAAGTTCAGTTTTTCCCCCACAGAGTTTCATTTAATTTCCTTTAACCCTCGTGGGTTCCCTGGGGTCATATGTGACCCTAATGCAATTTCTGTTTAATATATCTTGTTAATCGACCATTCGTTTTTAATGGCATTTTGTGGCTTTTATTCTCCTAGTTTTCTATTCAAAATAATGCTATTATTGTGTTTTATTTTTCCCGAATTGCATTTTTTGCACACAAGACCCTTGGGGTCACTTCCCCAGAATGCCAAAAAAAGAGGACGTTGCAACTTTTGTCCAAGAGAACTGGACAGAAAATGTATCGAAAAATGTCATTAGTGTTTGAAATTCACTTGCAAAAAATCATGTTTTTTCAGGTCTGTAACAGTTGTAAATAAATCTATAGTTATTGTAAGTTTTGCTCTAGAATTTAAATTTTTAATGCATAAACTAAATTTTACTTTGATTGTGTATTTTTATTTTTATTCTTTTAGCATTAAAAAGTGTGTGAACTTAAATAATGCATGTAACATTCAATAATCATAATAAATTAATTAACGGAAGCATTGGGGTCGTTTATGACCCCAAGGGTCTTGAGTGTAACTGAAATGGGAAGGACCCACGAAGGTTAATGTATTTTTCAAGCGTTCATTCAATTTCTTTTGTTTACTAACTGTACGTCCTTCCGTAAAAGCCGCGCCTGGCACTTGCGAACAGTTCCACTTAAAAAAGGATAAATGGGTTATGGGTCATAACTTTCCGAAGTTTTCTATTTAAAACTTGCACTTGCTATCCTTCTAACATATGCAACGGAACTATGTATTTGAAATTAGCATCGTTACACGTTTGATACTGCTAAAAATGCTTCTTATTATTCTTCCCTTATTGTTTATCTTACCTAACACCCCTATTTTGGTAAGATCAAAGAAGACCTGAAGCATACGTAAATGTGCGGAAGGTCTAAAGAAGATCAGGCA
Source organism: Uloborus plumipes (assembly GCA_038373865.1). Classification (NCBI taxonomy): domain Eukaryota; kingdom Metazoa; phylum Arthropoda; class Arachnida; order Araneae; family Uloboridae; genus Uloborus; species Uloborus plumipes. The sequence goes on along the minus strand of JAXGGA010011817.1, from coordinate 17,143 downwards.
ATAGTTTCTCTCTGGGTACATATAGTTAAGTACTTCAGAGTAGATTTGTGTCAGTCAAAATAACTTGGCACCACTTCTGTATTTTTTTAAGCTCGAAGTCAAATAAACTAAAATATAAAAAAAATGTTTTTTAATCTAACCAGGAAAGTACTCGACTTAAGTAATAATGAAAAAAGTTAAAAATGGTACCATTAGAAAGAGCATACTGAAACATGTTTTTGACCCAAAGATCCAATGCCCTCGTCCCCTCGTTTTCGAGATAAGGGGTCTTGAAGTCGACCTAAAAGTAGCCAAATTTGAAGACTTGGCAAGATATTGAAGCTACCTCCCGATTCTCCCTTCCGCTGCTTGCTTGGCATCTCATCCTTTCCATGTTCGGTCATTTGCAAAGAAAGTAAAAGATGTTTTACGTTAACTCTTTACTTGTATGAGCTAAAATAAAGAATGCTGGTTAAGACTATGATGTGGAAAGCAGAGTGCTTTATCCAGAGGTGCGAAAACATTACAAAGAAGTTAAAGTTTTATCTTTTTACGCATGATAACAATACATTTTAAAATTTTAGTTATTTTAAGTGTTTTACTGAACTAAGTTATATGTGTTAATTCTTATACGTTGAAATATATTGCACGTGTTTCTGAATGAATAATTCAGGATAATTAAATAAATAAGAATGAAGAGCAGCTAATATGAGCTCATATACAAAAAATGAAATAAATAGTCTTCGTGGTAGAAATTAAATTGTCATAGATTATGATATCAGTTCTTATTTCAAAAAAAAAAAAAAAATCGATAGAAGAAGTTTCACTATCTGCTCACTCTTAGCAAAAACATTTATTTTTTAAAATTGAAATCGAGAAAAAATAAATAGACATTTTAAAAAGAAAACGAATAGTAAATGTCAATAGCTGCAAAATTATATCCATGTCGGAAATTACATCAAGGGTAGAGGGAAAAAAGTTATTTCCATTCTTAAAATATACTACTAGAGTCGATATTCATTGTAAAAAAAACCCTGCCGTTCGAACAGAATTGGTCACTGTAGCGAAAAGTCTCTGTAACGTAAATGTACAACATATTGCATGTTAATTTCGTACTGTTTAAAAACACTAGAATAACTTTTACTAGTTCTGCTTTATGTTCAACGGCAAACACTGACAAAATTGTAAATCAAAGCAAGTTTAGCTTACTTTTCTGTAAAAGTAGAAAATAGGTTAAAAAAAATCATGAAAGAAGACCTGATGCATTTAAAAAAAAAAAACACGCTCAAAACAATTGAGTAGAAAAAGCACAACTTAATAAAAATAATAAAATACACAGAGAAATTTAAAGTAGGAAAGTTTGGTTTTGAGCTGCGGAAATTGTGTTCCTGTCAGTCTGTCCATTGGTCAGTTCTTCTGCCCACCCCCCAGCAATAACTTTTGAGTGCATAGTCCGATTCGATTTTTTTTTTTTTTTGATCGAAAGATTTCAGTGAGGACAATACACTCCCATATTCGACTTTTTGATTTGAACAATATTTCAATTTCGAATTTCCGTTTTTTCCCCCTGTCCTCCTTTATAACTTTTGAGGGAACAAGTCCGATTCGAGCGAATAATTTTTTCTTTCGAAATATTTCAGAGATAACACCTCATTCTTGTTTGATTGCTTTATTTGAACACATTTTTCCTAAATATTTAGCAGGTCAAAAAAAACTGCCTCCCCCAGGCCCGCCATTTAGGGGGGTCAGGGAGATAAATTCCCCCCTGACTTTGATAAATCAATATTTACATCAGGCCCGTCATTTAGGGGGGTCAGGGGGGGTCAATTGCCCCCCCCCCCGTGGCTTTGAGAAGTCAATGTATTTACATATAAGTGGGCTTTTTTTTAAATGTTTTCCGATGAAATTGCATTGTGCTTGGACCCTTTGCCCCCCCCCCCCGGGAAAACTTGAAATGACGTCCCTGATTTACATATAAGTGCGCGTGTTTTTTGTTGTTTTCTAGTGAAACTCTATTGTGTTTTTACCCTTTGCCCCCCCCCCCCCTAGAAAAACTTAAAATGACTGGTCTGCCCCCCCCCGAGCCTAGTCCTTAAACACTTTGCTTGAACAGTCCTATTTGAGCACTTTTTTTTTCTTTTGAAAGACCATTCCTACATACCCAGTGATGCAGTTGACAAAAATACTCAGGGAATGTCACCTTGAGTAATAGGGGCCCACCAACAAAAAAGTGGTTTGAAAAAATTTATATTTGCAATTTTTACAATTAAAAAACCCAAATATCACCCACCCCCCTCCCATGCTACAGAATTGTACAATAACTTAAATAAATAATGAAAAAGAAAAAAACAGGAGGTTCAGTTGTTACCTCTTAGGCACCTTAAACAAGGGACCTGCTTTAATTGCAAATAATAAGATAAAATTTAATTTTGATGTTGTTTAAAGTAGTTTTTCCTCTTTAATAAGCTATCTGCTTTCCACGTCATAGGCTTGATAGTAGCTTTTTGCTTTAACACGCAAGGTAAAGTAAAAGATTATTGTAAAGCCGTCTTCCACAAGCTTTGCAGATGACCAAAAATGAGAATTAGGTTTCCCGCTAGGCGCAAATAGTGTAATCGCGCCGCAGCTTCCAGTTTCATTATAACTCGCTAAAATTAGCGAATTTTCAAAAAAAAAAAAAATCAGTTGACTTTAGGACCTTATATTTCAATAACGGGGGCGCGAGGGCAAAAACGCATGCGTCCAGAAACATGTTTTACAATGCTCTTTCGATTGGTACTCATTAAAAAAAATTCATTATTCCATGATCGGGTACTTTCCTGGTAAGGAATATTTCTATCAGCTTGATTCGTGCTAGAAACTATGAAATAAAATTAGTATTTGATTTCTTCATGACAATATTCAAAATTTTCAGTTGCTCTTAATATCTTTATATCTAGGTTAATGCTAATGTAGTCATTAACATTTAATTAAAATTGAAAAAACATAGGAGAGGGTTTTTTTCTTATTTGTAGTTAATTTCTTAAGTTTTCAAGCACAAACCATTTTTCTTATTAAACAGAATTCATATTCGTTTCTTTCAGCCTTTTAAAATAAGAATCACACTTCTTCTGAAACTTAATGTAAATTCTTCTGAGACTACGGAAGTTTTCGTTCCTCAATCAAAACTAAGACATAAGGAGATGGTTACAAAAACAAAAGCAAGCCTCTCTCCGAAACTAAAACTTTAGAGTAAACTTTTGAAGATGATTTATATGCCAGAAGAAAATATTGGTGTGTATCTTCGAGTTCCGTATATTTTCTTAAGCACATCTTATGGGAACACACCTCAAGCATAACGAGAAAGCTCAATAAATTAAAATGAACTTTCTTTTTTCGTGATTTAAAGGGGCGGATGACATTTGCTTTCCTGTTCCAAGCACATTCAAAGTTATTAACTGCTGGAAAGTGATGTTTGTGGTTTTTAAATGACGAGATGAAGCGAGAAAACATATTTACATATTTGATCCCAAAAGTTTAAAACGGTTGTGATTTTTGAAAACTGAACCAATGCTCACAGAAAATAGCATTAAACGTTGCTTTTTTTTCATTCAAGAACGTTTTTTTAATTCTAGAAAAATAGAGGAAGGAATATAGAGATATATATATATATATCTCTCTCTCTCTCTCTCTCTATATATATATATATATATATATATATATATATATATATACAGGGTGTTTCGTAACAAATTGTACAAACTTTGAGGGGAGTTAGAGGGGATGATAACAAGCAAGAATCACCTAGGAACATAGGTCCGGAAACTCATAGTTGACGAGCTACATATTCACAAAGTTGTCAAATTTTGTCAGAATGGCTCGACGGTGTATTATTACGACGGTTTTTTATTATCATTTCAATCATTTTTTTTGAGCAACAGGCAGCAAAATTTTAACAACCGCTTTAACCTTTCTTAAAAATTAATATTGTTCAATGAGACATAAGACTCGGATCATCCGAAATGTTTATTGGTCAAAGACTTTACACGTTTAATGTAAATAATGTTAGAAAATGTCATAAATTATGTTCAAAGTTTCCACCATTGTTAACGATACATGCGTTACACCGTCGGACCATAGACTGGTGAACTCTCTCAAATACACCCGGATTTTCTTGGATATCTGCAGGAGCACAGGCAATTCTTGCAACTAGATCCAGTTCTAAATCCACAGGAGTTGCGTACACAGCACTTTTCAAAGCACCCCAAAGAAAGAAATCGAGACTGTTTAAATCAGGAGAGCGTGGTGGGCAGGGAACTGGTCCACCACGACCAATCCATCTATGACCAAACACATGATTCAGATGTTCCCGAACATGGGTTCCATAATGGGGAGGTGCCCCATCATGTTGATACCACATATGGCGTCTGATATGTTGTGGCACAGAGTTTAGTAATGCTGGTAGAACCTCTTGCAGAAAGATGAGATATTGTTGAGATCTCAGTGGAGATGGCAGCAAATAAGGTCCAATTAAAAGGTCTCCAACCAAACCAGCCCAAACATTTACTGAGAAACGATGTTGAGCAGTCTGCAATCTTACGCCCTGGGTATTCTCATCTGCCCACAAATGAGCATTGTGGGAGCTGAACATCCCATCTCGCGTAAAGTAATAGGCTTCTTTTTATTTTCCTTCTCTCGGCTTTTTTTATTTGAATCAAAGAAGACAATGCAATTCGGTGGACACCAAACGTTGTACATTAAAGTATCCTTTATTTACACAACGACCGACAGATGGCGCTTCGTAACTGCTACTTCGTAGGCAGAAAGAGCCATCATCGGCAGTTAATGGAACTATATTTCCGACTTGAATGAGCTTCTCCTATCACGGTATTCGGGATTAGGTCATTTCACGTGCCAAGAATTGCACAGAAAATATTCTTTCCCGGCTTAATTTCGTAATTTCTTTTATTTTGCTGTGACTACTGTCATTGAAGAAACAAGCACAACTATATTTGAGGTTTGTGTAAGCGTAAATAATGGCGGAAGGAAGATTACCGAGGGTAAGAAGAATGTTCAGCTGCACTCTTGTATAAACAATAACGTTATCGGACATGTAAAAGTTTATTCAAATACTTAAAATTTCAGTAGATTGCTCTATATATGTGCCCAAATAAGACATCTTTTGCATATAATTGCACTTTTTTCGCGGAATTTTCACCTCAGGCATTTTATTGGATAATTCTAATTTTGTGTCTCAGAGCCAGATTAGTCGAAAAATGGCTATTTTCACATTATAACTGCATTGTATGCAAAATCTCATTACGCATCGACCCATGAGAATGTTATTCAAAAAAGAAACTCCTTCACAATTATTTAGGGCGCGTTTAGAAACTCGCGACCGGTCGCGATCGGTCGACCGATCGCGACCGCTCGTGTTTAGAAACTCCGGGCGATGACGTCAAACACTGCCCACCCATGTTTATAAACTCCGGTCGTGGTCGTAGCGGGCACGACCGGAGCGCCCGACGATTTGCGCCGGGCAAAAAGGTCACATGATCGGGAAGTGTCGCTTGCGCGCAAAAAGTGCCATTTGACTTTTAGTTTCGTAGCGCAGCCAGCGACGCGCATTTTCTTTTCGGATTTCATATGAGTATATTTTTTTTTAACGTCAATACTATTTCTTTTTCTTTCTTCTGTTTATTTATTAATTTTTCTGCATTTCTTTTTTTTTCTTTAATTATAATGTTTTATTATTAATATATATATATATATTTTTTTTTTTTTCATTTAGTTTTTATTATTTATATATTTTATTATTTATTCCTTTAATTACTTTTTTTTTCATTTATTTTATTTATTTTTTTTCTATTACCTTTGTGTAAATATTTTACTTATATTTTTATTTTAATTAATTATTAACCAAAATTATCTTTCTTGTGTACATACCAAATTGAATGTTTACCCATGTGGGTTGTTTTGTTGGGGCACATTTGAGCGCTTTAAATAAAACAAAATTAAAATTGCAAAGAGTTTATTTTCTCATAAATTGAAAACTCTCTTCTTTCTTCTCATTGATATTAGAATTGACTCTTGATACTTTCAAAAATTATTTTTAGACTGGGTACGGAATCGCAAGATTCCAGACTTATCAAAATTTAGAAAATCTTATTAATAAATCATCATACACAATAAGGAAACTATGCACTTTTATAAAATTAATTTTCATGGTGCAATATCTAAAGATGTATCAATTGGCTTCATAGCAGAACCATCAGTAAATGCTAGATTTAGTTCCAAATTTTGCTTGAATGACAGAACAAAAATTTTTACTACCAATTCTTGGAAGCTTTCCAGCTGCTATTGAAGGTTTTTTCCCCCCATATTATTGAAAAATTTTAAGTTTGGGAAAATTGAGCTGTTCCATGTGTGTGCCCTTGCTCTCCTACAATTTTTATTTTTCCCATTACATGTTATGATTAAAAAAGAAGTATGTCAAGCACAGTGAAAGAGAAAAGACTTATAATACAAGAGTTTTCACAACTAGATTAATATGAAACACCACATACTATATTTTCAATGAAATCCATCGTAGAAAGATGAAAACGAAAATTGCTTTTGAAAACCCTATCAATCACAGGGGCGGCCCTAGCAGTTTTGCCACTCCGGACAAAAATGCAAAATGCCACCCCTCTTAAAGTTTGAAAAGAAATAAATTGCTTATAAATACAACTTAATAAATAGATGTTGTGAATTAAAAACTGTGACAAAATAAAATCCTATATTCAGGGTCGGATTTAAACCGAATATCGCCCTAAGCTATTTTAGATATAGGGCCTCTTTTGTAGTCCCTGAAACTATATTGTAGGCTTTTTTTTTTTTTTTTTTTTTTATCCTTTTTTTCCGATGTTTCAGAAGCTCTTGCCCGCCCCCCCCCCTCCCCTCCCGTTTTTGCACTTCATACTGTCTTCATTTTTTTTACTTTATTCATTTCTATTGACCTTGGAGAGGGATGAGTATAAGGAAAATGATGAGGTGACTATTTTTCATAACGTATAGAATAGTTGCAAGTTCAGGGGGTTGGGGGTTTCCCTCTCGGGAAAAATTTGGAAAAATAAATATTAAATTCTGCATTTTGAGGTCTTATAAAATGTACCTAAGACAACAAAAAGAAAAAGGAGAAAAATAGGCAAACAATACCTTTTAAAAGTTATACCTCCTTTTGCAAACTAAAATCAATTTAAATAAAAATTGCTTGTGCTTGTGGTTCTATAAATCAGTGACATTAATCGACAAGGAAAAAGAGCTTGGGAGGAGAAAAGAAAACTGACATTGACTTTCGATATAAAGTTAGTGTTAGATCGTCGCTCCAATCTACCGACTAACACAACACTGAATTAAATGAAAAATGATCAATAAAAAAAATGCATTAAATGATTTAAAGGAAATGGTGTGAATATTTAAAAAACAGAAAAGTAACATCCCGGAGCCGGCCACAAGGACAATTGATGCTTTATGCATTTGATAAAAAATAAAGTTGCTGCACTTATCAAAGAGTTTCAAAGATTTATTTAATTGTTTTCAAGACATCTAGAACAATTATATTTAAGGCAATTTATTTGCACTTTCCAGCCTCTGGCATTTTAATACTGAATTGCTTAGTTTCACAGATTGCACTAACTTTGTAAGAAACGTCTGCTTTAAGTTAAGAAATATAGATATTACTAAAGATTTCTCTCAACATTGTTTTTTAATGGGTTTATATAAGTACTAAAAATATGTAACACGTCCTAAATTTTTAAGTCTATATATAAATACAATCAATTATTTAAAATTCGTAAAATTAGCATTTAAAAAATGCAGTTAATTGTAGCTGATGCATACTTTTATGGCAACTGGATGAGAGGTTAATAATTTGCTTGCTATATCAGAACTACCAGGTAATGTATCGTTGAAATGTATTATTATGCATTGGTAAATGTATTGCAGGAGTATTAAGAAAAAAAAAGTTTTTTTTTCTTTTAAATTCGTTTTGACTTTTAAGCCTGCAAAATTTCTGAGTCAGTTTTTAAATCAATCTGTTCAGCTAATTCATAACTTGGCTGCGATTATTTTTCATTGGAAAGTATTTATCACGTCTGGAATAATTATTTAAATCAGCAACGTAAGCAGTCAGCTTCAGCTTCTAATCTGTTTCTGAATTTTGCTTTTGTCATAGCACAGGAAGAGAAAGATGTTTCGCCCACTTATGTTGAAACAATTAACAATGTTTCACAGCTTTTTTGGAAATTTAAGGATTCTGTGTAATGTCATTCTACAAATGCATTTTTAGTTCCAATTGATTGTCAGTAGTTACATCAATTTGCTGTTTTTTTTTTTTTTTTTTCTTAAATCAAGAGCTAGGAGGTGTCAGTTATGAAGTATAGTTTTGATCCAAGATAATTTTTCTTTTTGCGTAGGAAAATATTTAAGAAATGCTTTGGAAATATTAAAGAACATTTGATCTTTTATAAGAATTGTAATTTTATTAAAAGTTTGGTGCTATGATTGAACATGTAGTGATCACTAGCTGATCTACTTTCAAATGTCTAAGAAACCTTACGGTTTCCCAGAATCCAAGTTGAAAACCTTTGTGCTAGATCAAGCGTATTTATATGCCTTGTTTCTTTCTACAATTTTCTCTGTACACAATTTGCAAAACTTGTATCAGGGGCACCCTAGTGGGAGGATACTATGACCTCCAAAAAAAATTTCATATTTGGCAAATTTTTACTAATGATTCGGAAAATTTAAAAACAGTGAGACAGTTTTGTAATATTACCATCATGCGTTATTTAATTTATTTATTTATTTATTTTTTCAATGATGTTTTATATCTCTTCTCAGCAGATATAAGTATTTATGCATGCACACATTTTATTATTTTCTTGTTTATTCGTTCGTTAAAATTCGGCGCTTCATTTGATGAATTGAGATCCCCCCCCCCCCAAAAAAAAAACTGCGCTTTATGTCCCCGAGCTTCTTTCGGCAATTCCAAAATCTTGACGTTCTTAAAGTTATCTGTTGCAGTTTGTTGTTTAAAATGTCTCCATTAACAATTATAGTTTCTAAATATTCGTTTATTTTATAAATATATATTCGTTTGTTTTAATAGGCTATGTTGAAATAGCCGAAAATGTTGTCTTGAAATGGATTTTTTAAAATAACACGCGCAAACACCGCTACATTCATACCTTTCAGGATTCCTAAGTGTAAAAAGAATCATATTTGTTAAATTTTTTTGAACGTTTCTTTCCTTGAAGAAAATTTATTTTATTATTCGAACCAAAATGCCGCCCCTAAAATTTGCCGCCTCGGACAGGGGTTCGGAATGTCCGCCCCTGATCATTCATCCGACTAACAACTTCTTCTTAATACACAGCTCCATACGCGGAATTTTATACTTCACTTTCGCAGAAAGCATAATTTCGTCTTCGGAAGACGAAGAAGATGATTCAGTTTGATCTGAATCAGAATCAATATCAGAATCTGAATCAGAACTTCTTAATATTAAATTTACCAAAAGCGCTGCTTCATCCATGGCGCTAAGAAAATAAAACGACGCTCGACCGGTCGCGGTGTTGTTTATAAACTCCTTCGGTTCCCGGGATGCCCGTGACGTTACAGCCACGACCGGTCGCGCCCGCTTCGACCGAGGCTGGGTAGTTTCTAAACGCGCCCTTAGCAGCGTTAAAAAAACGCGATTCCCAATGCATGCATCAGGCAAACGTTTTCGCGCTCTCCTGAAAAGTAACGAAATGGAATTACATTTGTCTGGTACTTTCTGAGAGTCCTGATTAAATTTCCATTACGTTGCTTGAATTTCAGTACAGCCAACTTTGTTACAACGAACAACCTTTGCGGCCGCGATTTAATTTCCATTACGTTGCTTGAGTTCCATCATAGAGAAATTTATGTTAAAACCAAACAAAATTTTCAATCCCGATTTAATTTTCTTTACGTTGCTTAAATTCCATAACAACGAAATTTCTGACAAAACAAACAAAACTTGAAGTCCCATAAAGCTCTTTGTAACGGGACTTCGCTGAATTTGAAAATAAGCTGTTTTTGTGAAATCATTCAGTGTCGTGATTTTGAATTTCTCTTGGCATGCCTACCTCAATGAGAAATGCATTGCAAGAGGGTGCAGTTTTGAGCCCGTCGTCAATCATGGCAGGATGGTTGTGGACTTGCAGATAAATAGTCTTCATTTTCTACTTAATAGAGCCATGTGCTTTTTGTGAACAGTTGCAATCCGTTAAATCTTAACATTGGTTGTGCTATCGAGATTCTCCTTTTCGTGTGACATGATGCTTTTTAACACTATGAAAAACATAATTAAATCCATTTTCATCGGGGCTCAAATCCCTGACAAAGCAGACATCATTAAGCTTTGCAATTGTCATCACTGTTTGGATCGATGTAAACCAGCTTTGAACTCTCTCATGAAAACGGTTCCCTTATAAATAAAAGTTGAAGGATCGGCAGGAGAGAAGAGAACGAGCGAGCTTAAAGCTTGGACGATGTTGCTCATAGAGTTCAAAGAAGAAAAAAAATGCTGCTTGGCCCGTCGTTGCACGGACTACCTTAGAAATGAAAGCGATGTCAAGTGACGCATCCGCTTTCAGTAGAGCAACAAACTCGCCACCGCTGCGGCTTGCTACTGCTGGCTCCCTCTACACACATTCGCCAAAACAATACTTTTGATGAACGCCATCTCTCGAGAAGAGTGGAAACTAATCCACTCCCAGGGACGTTATTTCGAAATTTTCCAGGAGCGGGGGGGGGAGGGGGGCAAAGGGTACATACACAATGTAAAATTCACCAAAAAGTGGCAAAAACCACGCCCACTTATATGCCAATACATTGATTTTTCAAAATCAGGGGCGGGGGCAATTGACCCCCCCCTGCCCCCCTAAATAGGCCTGTCCACTCCTGCTTTTCGACCGTTATTACTTTTGAACTATAATAATAACTCCTTGCATATAACGTAATGGTATATAGCCCAAAGCCTTCCTTATTATATGAACTATTCAACACAAAAAGAATCTTTCAATTGAAACCAGTAGTTCCTGAGATGAGCACGTTTAAACAAACACTCTTCAGCTTTATATTATTAGTATAGATAGAACTTAGTAAAGTTTTCTACATAGCTTCCGATATGAACCAAGAAATGTATGTGAAGAAAAAAAACAAAACATGCTTCCTCTTATTCGTTTTTATTCATTTATTTTTTCCAAAAATCAGTCGCGAAAACGTTACAACACTCATAGAAATGTTTTCAAAGGTATATTTTAGGAACCAAAATGTCGGAAGAGTCGGCTTGGTGGACTTAGCATAGTACTCTAGAGTACAGCAAACGAGATAGCAACACAAAAATAGGATTCCATACTGATGCCCAAATTATGATAATTTTATTACTCTAAGACCCCCAGAAGACAGCCCGTGAGATGAAACGAGTCAGGTAATCACTTATGGCAGGAAGCATTCCACGTTTTGTGGATGCATTTCTGAAGGAAAATAACGTACCTTCCAGTGTCTCTAAGGTTGCATTCAGAGAACCTTCAGAAGAAGAGAAATAAAATGGCAAATGCAGCCTTTGCATTCCTCGTAGGGGGAGGGGGAACATAAGTAAATGACATTCCACCAGTGGGGAAATTAAGGCTACTGCCTCATTTCTATTCGAGAGATAACGATGGATGAGAAGGGTTCAAGAAATGTTTTTAAGAATTTTACTAATCCGTGGGCCAAACAATGTTAACAAACTCTAGAAAACAATGAGAAATTTAAAGGGCTGCCCATAATTAATATGTTGCTTTAAGAGGGAAGGGGAGCCGGCCAAATTGTGAGTTTGTGACAAGTAGAGAGAGGGGTAGCAAGAAGCGTGAAATCATCCTTTTTTTTTATAAGAATGCCAATAATAAATAGCGTGACATGTGAAAGGGGGGGGGGCAGATGAAGCGTGATACTTTTGAACAGAGGAGGAGGATCAGAAATTTTTTTAAAAAATGCGTGGCATCATTGATGGACAGCCACCATTTTTTTACTGAGTTTAATTTACAAAGTTAAGTTTGCATTAGGGTCATAACATTATTTCTCAAGAGTTTTTTTTAATTTCTTTTTCTTTCTTTTTTGTCGATACGTTTTAACTTTGTTCATGCTTTATGCTTTGTCAAACTTTATAAGAAAAAAGCATTAAAGACGTTTTTTACTGAAATCAATGAAAAACAAACAAGCAATTCACTTTTTATCATTTTTCGAGAAACTGTTTGAAAATATAAACATGAGTTTATCGATAAATTTAAGTTTACCTAAACTTAAAAAAAAAAGATTATTGAATGGAAGAAATTCTTTCAGCCAAACGTACAACTTTCAGTAACTAAAATTGATAGAATGAGCAAAAAAAAAAAATACGGTACCGTAAAGTCGGGTTACTTGGACCCACAAGGAGGTTACTTGAGCCCACAGTAAAATGATAAAATCTGGGCTTGGTACTAGCATTAGAGACTGCAGAGTGCTTCTACCTAGAGGAGAAACGAGGAACTACGTGCAAGTCTTCAACTAATAAGTACCAAACCTAGATTTTATCATTTTACTGTAATGGGCTCAAGTAACCTCTTAGGGTCCAAGTAACCCGACTTTACGGTATCAGAAAATACTTTCATTTTTCCAACAGTTTATTTTATTTTTTTAATTTATTTTTTTTTAACGTCCAACCTTGAAAACAAGGCTTGGTCCGGATGACGTCACTATTGTGGTCCTTTAGCGCATTGAGTGTTAACTGTCATTCACAGTGAGTACTCGGAGCGCTTTCATGGCATTTTTGCATTGTCGTTATATGCAAACATTGTTTCCCCTTTACTGCACATTAAGATAATTTCTTTCAATACATATATTACAAATTTTAAATGCAAAAAAAAATAGTATAGAGCATTTATAGGCACAAAAGATACTTACAATCGATTTCCAAAACTAATTTCTGTTAAATCAAGAGATACGGATATTTAAAAAACCGTATTCCAGTTGTTTATTTCTGTATGATATTAGCAGCAATTTCAATCGAAGATTTCAAATTACAAGTAACCGCTTTCATTTGCTGCAGGGAACAATAAACCCTCGATTGGAAAGAATTACCTTAATAGGTTGAATATTCAGGGAAACGTAAACTAATAAACAATTACCTTATTATAGGGAGCGTAAGAGAAACATTTTTAGCGAACAGCCGAATTTTTCAATCTTCCCACTTTTTCCCGCGAGAACAGAGTGGGCGAAATTGATTTTGGTTTTCTTATCAATCCGAGGCAGATTATTTCAAAGCACTTCAGTTTTTCAGTTCACTTCAATTCAGTAGTTTGCTGCGGAATTTGATTATTCAGAAAGTAAAATTATTTTCATAAGAGCTACAGTGAAAAATTGCCTTTTTTATTCGACTATCTTCTTTGGCTATAAAATTTAAACTTGTTTAAATATTTTTAAATTGATGAAATTTTAGATATACGGAAACGAAAACAAGAAGCGATAATAATTATGTTATTATCTTTATATGAACACTAGATTAAGTTCTGAAATATCCTCCTAGATCAGTTAACATTAATCGCATGTTTTTTTTTTTTTTTTTTGTTTTGTTTTTTTTTTAATTTTATGCAGACTGATTTCAGCAGATACATTATCCCCCTAACAGAGAAAGCGACTAGGGTCGGTTTGGGCAAAGGAAAGCAGAAGTTCAGTGTTTAAACTATATAGATCCTCCCTTTATTTATTTATTTGTTTTATTTATTTTATCTATTTATTTATATATTTTTTCTATTTATTTATTCGCTTATTTGATGAATTGAGGTACAAAATTTTGTGCAATGTGTTCGACGCTGCGCACTTTGGAAGTAACTAGATATGAAAAATTTAATTTCGTTTCTTAGCGAATGGAAACCTGTTTACATTTATTTCGGATTTTTTCCATTTACAACAGAGTCTTAGGTAGTAAATGAAAAAAAAATGATTATATTCTATATTTAGATGATGTAGGTAGATAATCCCATCACACATTCCCTTTTGTATCTTAAGAACATTCATCAGCTACAATTAATCTACAACCCAATAAGTCACATGCGACCTGCTGAATCCACAAACCGTTATCTGAAATCACTTGAAAAGAAAAATTGAGCAAAATTAATAATTACTCGCTAATTTTATACAAAACTAGCAGTACCCGCACGGCGATGCCCGTGCGAAAAATGTAAAGAAAGTCAACTGAATAAATTTAAATTCACTCCACTCTCTTAAGTAAAATTATTATATTCTTTAATTCAAATGTGCACCACGACCTTTTAAAATATATTGATGACACTTTTAATGCCATTTCAGTTTGTAGTGCTCAATGCGAGGATTATTTTAGTTTTAAAGACTTTTTTCTTCTTTTCGTGTGTGTGTGACGAACTTATTTATTTTTAGCGAAATTTTTACGTTCCAATGGAACTTTTGACACAACTGTAGAGCCAAGATTTTCGAAAACTCTCAACGACCACAGCAATATTGCCCTTGAAATTTAATATAATTCACCGATTTAACCGTAATTTCAATGTAAAATTGGTCGCCAAATCTAAATTTATTAACATAGGGAACCGATTGTATCAGGTAGATCAGCCACAACCATTCTTCCATGATTTTAATGTGAACATTAAAAGGAAAGAAATATAATGTCTTTCGTACCATCGCTTTGAAGTGATTACAATCTAACAGTGACCCTCAAATAATCAAGATTTCACTGGCCGGGAAGTTTGGAAAATTTCCCGATTGTTGCCAAAATTTACGACGCCAAATATGAAAAGTAACTGAATATAGGTGTTACAGAAAATGTCAGAATGGAACTATTATTATTAAAAATTTAGTAATGGCGGCATTAAATACATGTTTTAAACATGCAATAAAATATTCTTTAGACTGCAAATAACTACTGTTCCTTCCCAGACAGTTTTCCTTTTCTTTGATTTGGAGAAAGTAGTGTTTCACTGGCTGGGAGGTTTGGTAAATTTCCTGATTGTCGCCAAACTTTACGACGCCAAATGCGAAGAGGAACTGAATAGAGATCTCTAAATTTTTAACAATAATAGTTCCATTGTGACATTTTCGGTAACACCGAATTTTGAGGAAGTCAACTTAATAAATTTAAATTCACTTTAACCCCTCTGAAGACAAATTATTATATTCTTTAGTTCAAATGCGCTCCACAACCTTTTAAATTCCACTTAAAGTCATGTTAAAGTTTAAATCAATTCGCCAAATAAATATAAGAGACAGAAAGTTAAGTAAGTAACGGGAGATATTAATTAATCAAATTGAATAAATTTTCAAGGCTTAAATCTATACGCAAATTTAAATCACAAAGTAACTTCAGGGACAAAAGAGCAGCTGATCAGGAAAATGGCTCTAGTGTTTCAGTTCTGCGTACAGAGTTAGGCCTTGAAAATTGATTAAATTTGATTAATTAATATCTCCTGTCCTAATTAACGGACAAAAACGTGCTAAAACTTTTCTTTTTCAGAAAAAAAAAACCCTTTCCAACGATACATAATGTTTTGGGGTGTGGGAAGGTTTTCTCCCCTCAATTATGGCGGATACACCAAAAATGAGACTAATTAATTAATTTAAAAATAACTAATTCGAAATTAAAAATTTGGCCTTAGAGTTGCACGAGGGCGGGGTACGTTCGAATTTTTGAGCCAAGTTTCAGGTCTGTAGGTGCTGTGGGGACTTCTGGCCAGCGGTTACAAACGAACAAACACCGTCATCTTTATATATATAGATTTTTTTAAATTTTTCTAATTAAAAAATCGAAAATCGGGCTTCGAGGTCTGGTGGCCAGCCCCTTTGTGCTTCCGTGTAAAAAATTCCAGGTCTCTGCGTGTGATAGATTTGGCTGGAGAGCTCGGTCAGACAAATGGACAGACAGGCAATCAGACAGACAGACACATTACACTTGCTTTTATTATTATAGATACTCCCCAAAAGTGATTTACATCAAAATTTAGCTTTCCAAAAACTGGAAGAAAGACAAATAAGTGTTTTCAGTTACCCCAGAGCACAGAATTTTTGAGGTAAGTGAAAGCATCTCAACCGCACATCAAAAATAGCTAGTTGGGAAGGTGAAATTTATAAATATTTTTTTAATGACTTTTCACACGACAAGTGAAACCAGTTAATTCGCATTTATATGCCTACTGGGGAAGAAAATGTAATACTTTTAAAAGTTAAAATAACTTTTTTCTCCCTAGAATGTCTAATATGTTACCCATCTTTCACTCAATTACAGCTAAGTTTAAAAAATTGAAGGGCTTTCTGCAAAAAAAAAAAAAAGTAGCTCCAAATTTCAGTTTTCAAAAAGTCTGCATTAAAGCATTAAAACACCAAATTACATCTAAATTTCATTTTAATTTTCATGACTTTTTTTGTATAACTGACAGAAAAGCATACAACGGGAGTTATTAAAATATTAGAAAGAAAAATGGAAATGTGTATTAGACCGTCCCAAAAGAAATAATTTTCAAAAATCAATGTGCATACCCTCTAAAGTTGTGCCAAATGACATTCTAAAGGTGTGGTAAAAATTTTAGCCAAATATTTTAAGATTAACAGACCTCTCATGAGCACCCAAAATCATTTTTATGCCCTATTTTCGGTACAAAATATGCATGATGCAACAAATATTTAAAAAATATTTTTTTATTGTTTATTCATTAGTTTGTACATTTTAAGCATAATATAGTTTAAAACAGATTGTTTTCTACATTAAATTTTATCAGTTATTGTTAACTTCAGTGTTTTCAGAACTCGGAAACTGTAATTTTTAATCGCCATCTTAGGTAAACGGAAAACTGCCATTTTGTTCTCGACTTACTGTAGCTCTAGAATTAAAATTATGTGTCAGCATTTTGTATAAAAACTAAAGCTTATATTATATTCATTTTTGATTCAGTTTTAATTTTCTGAATTTTTCAGAAGTAAGTTTCATGTTAATGAATATTTTCTATAGTTAAATAACAGTACATTGATTTTATATTAATTTTACAATAAGTGGTATGCAAAATTCAAAAGTAGTTTTCACAATATCATATCCACACTGAAATATAGCTGATAGAACAACTTGTTTCAGTTT
>JAXGGA010011816.1:0-40963 GCA_038373865.1 Uloborus plumipes | reverse complement strand
GCAAAGCACACATAAAAAATTTGAAATTTCGCGGTCGATTTCTTGATCTGCCGCAATTGCGTTGAAGTTCGGAAAAAATGCAGTTTTTTCGAGATTTTTAGCAAATTATTAAAAACATTTTTTTTCCTATTTTCGACAACGGGTTGGGCGGAAAAGGTGCCATTGGTAGTATAGAAATTCCGTTAAAAATTTGAGGTCTGTGGTAGAATTCCTTCCTTTTCCACAAATGCCTAGAAGATTTGGCAATTTCCTGTTTTTACTTCCTTTTACGTAGTAAAGGAAGTATTGTAATCACGAAAAAAAATTCACTCAAATTTCGGTCTAAATTTTGACTTTGCTCACCCCTGAATGAATGTCGCGTAGTTTTTTCGACCTGTCAGCACGTGCATATGTACCTAACAACATACAAACAGCCGAAAAATCCATTTCGACCACCCCCGAGTAAATTACGACGAGTTTTCTCGTAACGTCTGTATGTACGTATGTGCGGATGTATGTGCGGGTGTGGGTCGCATAACTCAAAAACTATATGCCGTAGAAACTTCTAGCTTGGTAGGTAGGCTCTGAGGGGGGTCTAGTTGTGCACCTCCCCTTGTGATTGTATTCGAATGTTCCCAAAGGGGTCTTTTGCCCCTTTTTTGGGGTAAATCAATGTTAATTTCAATACAGACTCAAGTGATATGAATTGGCGCCACCACTTGGCGACATGTCGCCAAGCTTTTGGTCGCCAAGTGTTTGACGCCAACTTGGCGATAAATTTGGCGAAAAAATTATTTTTTGAATTTGGGCTCAACTTGGCGCTGTTGGCGATATTTTGCGAAAAATTCACTAAATAATATTAAAATCAGCAATATTTAGAAAAATAACCATTGTAAAATATTTTTTTCATTGTTTCTTGGCAGATTAGGGGAGTAAATATTTGAATTGTTACCTTGCTCACTCCAAGCACTTTTTTTAACACTTAAAGCAACTACTAAGAAATTTACACGTAAAAGGAAGTAGTGTGGAGTCCATACCAGATTTTTTTTCTACGTATTAAAATAAATTTTAATAGTACAATAGACCTTAATAATAGACCTTAAATAAATTTTAATAGTACTAGTCGCAGTGCTTGCGCTACCTTAGGGGCGCTCCCTTTTCACTTCATCAAATTAAATTTTGTTAAAAGGTTAAAATGCTGCTTTCGCCATACTTATCTGAAATAACTACATTGTTTATCTCATACAATGTATTTTTAGACGTTAGGTGCTAAAAAAAATTTTTTTTTTTGAATAATTTCCTAAAAATCTCAAAAAGCTGCAGTTTTTCCAAACTTCAACGCAATTGCAACAGATCAAGAAACTAACCAAAGAATTTCAAATTTTTTTATGTGCATTTTTCTCCCTTTCTTCATTACCCATCATCGAAATTAAAAAAAAAAGAGTCATTTTCGGCCCACCCTACTCCACAGTCTTAAATTATATTTCGGAACATTGCTGGGAAGTCATTTCGTCTGCTCTCATCTCTGGGGTGATTGGCGGGTGTGCCACATAGAAAATGCGAGGGGCACCATGATCATAGGGGACCCAAGTATGTAAAAATGCACATGGGCTATTCCACATAAAACAGTCATTTTGTCCAGCACGACTTCATACACTTCATTAAAAATACAGTGAAATCTGTGTATAACGATACTCAAAGGACCGAGAAAAAATATCGTTATATAGACAGATTATCATTTTAGACAGTTTGAGAAAAAAGCTCAAACTGTTGGCTGGGACCAAACCAAAATATCGTAATAGGCAGGTTTATCGTTATGTACAGTATCGTTATACACAGGTTTCACTGTAATGATTTAAAGGGGCATTGAACAGAAGTTTTTGCGTAGAGTGATAAAGACTACTTTCCGTGGAATAAGCCCTAATATCATTTTTTTAGCGACAAAAATTATTATTTCTCTACAAATGAGATATGTTTCATTGACATTGGAGCCTTAGCTTTCGAAATCCACCATTTTTTCTGTCATTGCGATAATAATAGAATAGAGCGAAAATTTCACCTAATTCATCCAGCTGAAGGCACGAAATTGACTGGATGTCCCGCACGTGACGCATACAAATAAATTAAATTTGGAATAGCAAAAATATTAAACAATAATATAGCTTTGGTTAGAGTACCTTCGCACCAAATGTAAAGACAAAAAAAAAAAATGTTTTTTCCTGTTCAGTTAAAATATAAAAGCTATATCAAAATATTAATGAATATTTTGAGTCGGATTCTCCGCACGTCACGGTGGAATGCCCCACATAGCAATTTTTTTAAAGTTCTGTAATAGACGAAGGACCCCCACCCCAAAAATATACAGTGAAAAGAGTCCCCAAACCTGTTAATCCGCCACTGGAGAACTTTAATAATCTCCAGTGTTAATAATCCTTCAATTATTATCAACTTTAATAATTGAAGCAATCGGTAAAAAGGCATTGTCATATATTTTCTGACATTGAGACGAATAAGCTGGAACTTTATGAAGTTATTTGGGCCATGGCAAACTCCATTTTTTTACATCAGTCTGGAGTTAATTACAATTGGTTGATTAGTTACAATATTAATTATTTTTACGTAGATTTGGAGGCTTTACAGTTATCACATGTTTGTAATGACGTAATTCTTCCCGATCATTAACTTAATTCATTTGAAGACGATAGATACAGGAGCCAATTATTTCTCTCTTAAATGGAAATGTTAAGGATCTGAGCTCTAAATCTTGAGACTGCCTAGTGGTGATTTTCAGGGCAAGTTGCCTTTAGTGTAATAGAAATAATAATAATAATAAAAAAACTGCTGTCTGTATTTGGAAAATTCTCTGGTTGAAATAAATATTTAATTCTTAAATATTGTCCTAATTTAAGAATTGATGTCCTTATTTAGCAATGGTTTCTTGAAGAAATGTTAACACAAAATAGTAATTGTTTTCCAAAAGCTGGAAGAGAGGCTTCATAGTGTATACTGGCAGGCAACCTGTCGTTCAAAACGCAGCTAAATTCATAGAACGGGTTTCATAATGTAATCACACATTAGCTCGCATTCCCTAAACTAATGAGATGGTTTCAAAGGACAAACATCCAGCTAGTACGAGAGTCTGGCTCTGGGAGGAAGAAAGAGCTCTTCCAAGGTCAAAGATACTTTTACCAGCCCCACCTGACTATACTTGGTTGAAATCAGCTCACCAATTTCAATTGTAACTGAAAAGTAATGTTTTCGGTATTTGCGAAAAGTATTGGTCCGCTGCAAAAACAAAAAATGCTGCAATATTGTTCTGCATGAGACTTTTGAGTATTATTATGAAAAATTCAGCTTTAAAATATCGTACAGCAAAGAGCAAACGAAAGTAAATTTTATCCCTTGCAATGCAGAATATTTTTGATGGAAAGTTTTGAATGTTGAACTTCTGTCCAAAACTATCTAAATACGTAATTAGTTTTCATTGTTACAAGTTTTCTGAAAGCAAAGGGGGACAATTACCCTTCCTGATCCTCCAAGTAATGGTGAATAGCTTTTCCCACGCCAAAGAGTAATTCGGTAGTGCTGCCATCTGTTAAAATTGTTCCAAAACAAAAAGCGAGGTGACCCGCCAGATTTCGCACTTCCAAATAGTATTTTATGAAGATACCTAGAAGCCTAGTTAACATTTCAAGCTTTTAACTGCTTTTAGAAATCAGCTTTAAGTGCTAAAAAGGTATGTTTGACATAATTTTTAGTCTCAGATAATTAAGAGAACAATGATCAGATGCTAGAATGCCGATGACCATGTACGGGAAAGTAGGCTAGTTTAGTTCTTGACAGAACTTCTTGTTTTTTATTAAATTTTATTTTTATCATGGTTACGGAACTCTTATATTTTCTCCCACTTCGTTTCTTCTGTGTTACAGAAGCAGCTACCAAAAAACTCAGAAAGTTATTTACTTTTTAATGTATTAGGCGATAAAAAAAATTTCGCCAATATTTATGGCAAGCCCACGTTTAAAACTGAAAGAATCTCATCGCAAATTGAGATTTGAGATTTGTAATTTCGAAGGGCCTATGCCTTTAAACAGTTGGCCATGAACCAGCAAGAACCTTTTATAGCCTTTTATCGCTATAATTAACTTTATTGTGTTACCTGTTAATTGTTTTTTTTTTTTTCATTTTGCTGATTCAATCATAGTCTCTTTTTGGTCAGTTAAAATTTTAATTTAAGAAGATCTGTTGTTATTGTTGTTGTTTCTAATCTCCCAGATCAACGAATCCGTTGACATTAATGAAATCCAATACCAAAAGGGGAGTAGTATGGATATCCTCCCAGTTCAAACCCAAACAGTCCAAGATATGTTGGGGTGAAGCCTGGTCATGGTGGCACTTAGGGCAGAGAGGATATGTCTTACTGCCCTCAGAATATTTAAGGCCTTTTATGTGACCACTGGCAAGTCGGGACAAGCAAGTGTTGGACTGCCTGTCGCATGGGAGAGATATAAAGAGAGTATCGTTTCTTTTTCCTTTGTACCAGTGATGGGAGGGGGGAATTAACCACTTCTCCTTATTTTGGGCCTTTTTTCTTGAAAACAACTCAAAAGATGTAAGCTCTGAAGTAGAGGGGATGGGGCTAGAGTGTCGGCTAATTCATTTCCGTGGATATCTACATGAGACGGGATCCAATGGAAATGGACTACATGTTGGAGGGATATGTTGGAGGATATTAATTCGCTTCGAAAAGTAGAACAGAAGTCTGGGTTACGTTGTTTTACAGAGTATGTGGACTTTTAATGTAGATTCCACTACCTGCCTGATTATTTATTTTACTGCCATCAGTATAGATTTTGATATCGTTAGGGGATGTTATTTATGATTTCCAAGGCAAGTTGTTTAAAGAAGTCAGGCAAACAATCTTTCTTGTTAAAAGAAGATCTAGTACAGCAATTGAATCGTTTATTTCAGAAACCCGTCAAGTACACTTTTTAAACTTTTCGGAAAACTTCAAAAAACTTCCCAAGTAAAGGTTTTTTTCTTGAAAAAAAATTCAATTCTTTGAATTCACCTTAAGCATTATTTGTTTTTGCAATACAACAAGAAACATTAAAAAAAAAATTTTAAGCCAAAACCTTTACTTGGGGGTTTTTGTTAGCTTTCCGAAAATTTTAAAAAGTGCACTTGACGGCTTTCTGAAGTAAACGATTCAATTATAACCTGCAACGATTGGACTTTCTCAAATTGCTTTTTTTCATTGTGGGGAAAGTTGATATTGCAATAACCATGAAAATCAGAAAAAGGAAAAGGGCTGAGAGTGGGAAAATATTATGAACTTGAGCGGGGGGGGGGGCGATTAACTATACATAGACTATAACGAAAGTGTGTCCTCTTTCCAGGCATGCGCAGTACGGCGGGCTGTCTACTGTTCCGAGACGCCATAGCAGGCGAAGACATAAATGTTTGAATTCATATAATTATTGCACCTTTTTTGCTGAAATATAAACATTAACATCGAAAAAAATATTGAACTCGAAACATCGATGTTTGAAAAATATCGACTGTTAAACATCGATATTTTAACAAAAACATCGATGTTGCAGCATTAGACGTAAGCATGACAACCAGAAGTGGGAAAGGGCGGAAAGTGGAGAAATACTTTGTTCTTGACATTCCGATTCTAGTTACATAGCGAGTTACTATAACGAAAACGCTTCCTCTTTCCAGGCATGCGCAGTACGGCGGGCTCCCTGCTGTTCAAGGACGCCGTCGCCGCCTCCGACGCACCCACCGTCTCCCTGATGCGTCGCGCGGGCGCCATCGTCGTCGCGACGACCAACACGGCCGAGATGGGGATGCACTTCGAGACGAGCAACTACGCGCACGGACGCACGGCCAACCCGTACGACCTGGCGAGGACCAGCGGAGGGAGCAGCGGTGAGACACAAATTAATGACTTGCACTTCCATGATAATAACTTGAATACTATTTGGATTTTTCATTTTATGCCAATTTAGAAAAGAAAATGTTTCTCTTTTGCTTCTTTTGTGTAATGTAAATGCATTTCCATGCAACGTCCCAAATGTATCGACATCAACTATAATAAGAATTAAAAAAATATCATACCTAGAGCAAAAGCAAGTTTTTATAGTAAATGGTAAGTTTTGCATAAATTGATTCGTTGACAAGAAATAACAAATAGCAAATTTGAGAGACGTCAAAAGGTCTGTACCAGAATATAAAATGAACGATGTCTCCAAAACTACAACACTACAAGCCAGAAAGTCCCTGTACTTGCCACTTCTTATGGTTTAACCTGTTTGAAGGGGCCTTGAACACATTGTTTTTTGTGTCATGACCAGGAACCGAGCAACCTCTGATCTAGTTCCACCGGAGGTATTGATTTGAAATGGGAACTTGGAGGACCAAGTGACCACAACAGATTTAACATGCTAAAGCCACCATGAGCGAACACGGAGGTTCAACTGGCATCAAACCCGGGAGCTTTCAGTCACAAAGCCAACGCCTTACCGATCAGGCCCGCTCCCATTCTACTGTGTGGATTAACTTGCCATTTTGGCATGACATACAGAAAGATGCTCTTAGACATTGCTTAACTTTTTGAAATGCTCCTTTCTTTCTAATTTAAGGGCCACCCACAAGTAATGTCACTCGTTGAAGGGAAAAGGGGGTTCCGAAAATAGGAACTTTTTTACAGGGGGTTGAGAGTGGTAACAAAAAGTGCGACAACACACATTTCTATTAATATAGAAACATTTACTAAAGACATTTTTGGAAAAAAAAAAGGAACCGACAACAAAAGTGCAGCTAAAAATTGCTCTAAAAAGTGAAAAATAATTTTATTCTTTAAAAACTATAGATACTACTTTTAAGCACATTTAAAAAAACGTAACACATATTTCTATTCTCTTTTCTTGCGTTTATTTTTAAAAGGATAAAAATACAATTTTTCTTATGATTTTGTTTTGCATTCTCATTGCCTTCATTTTTAAACGAAAAAATAAATAAATGTCAATTTCAGTTTGTTTCAACTTTTATGTTCTGCTTCTCTTTTCATGGACCGATGGTCGTCTTCATTCCCGAACAGGCGGCGAGAGCGCCCTGATCAGCGCGGGCGGGTCGTTGCTGGGACTGGGCAACGACATGGCGGGGAGCATTCGGCTGCCCTGCATGTTCACGGGCCTTTTCGGACACAAGCCCAGCAAAGGTGAGCTCTATTTTTCCACAATAAATTGATTGGTCGATTAATCGGTGCATTCCTAATAGCATCGCGGATTCCTGGGGGTCAGCGGACCGCACTTTGGGAAACTATAGACTTGCTAGTTTTCTTCTTTATATTTTGGTAAACTAAAATCGCTGACAGTGCAGCTCACACAATTTTTGCCGTCCGTACAGATCTGGTGACGAGCCAGGGCTCGTCACCAGATCTGTCCTGTGAAATTAGAGATATACAGGTTTGACTGTATTACGTTTTAGCAGGATAGCACCACGGATCCCCCTGGCTTGAGCTCACGGACCCCCGGGGGTCCGCGGACCACACTTTGGGAAACTCTAGCCCATAGACTTGTTATTTTTCTTCTTCATATTTCGGTAAACTGAAAGTGGTTGAAGTGCCCATATGAAGATATTTGCTGGTTCCAGGTCTGGTGACGAGTCAGGGTTCGTTCCCCGCCCCCATCCCTGAGCTGGAGAAGTTCCTGTTCACCGGACCCATGTGCCGCTATTCCATGGACCTCCAGCTGGCCATGTCCGTGCTGACATCACGAAACCAGAATCCGCCAAAATTCGGACAACCAGTAAGTTCAAGAGTTTTATTCCCATTATCATTAGCGTTTCCTTGAACCTCGTCGTAAGAGTTATCATATCAAAGGTAATTTCTAATGTAATTTGTGCAAATATAATAAATACACTTCATAAAAAATGGGAATATTTTTTACGTTACGTGGAAGCGACTTCGTTAAGAAAATAAAGTTGTCAGAGGCTTAAGGGAGTTTTAAAAATATTTTAAAGAGATTTCATTAGAACTAATTTTTGAAAAAAATCATGTGTGCCCCCACCCCCCACCACCAGGGACGCCATTTCGAAATTTTCCGGGGGGGGGGGGGTGCAAAGGGTTTATACACAATGTAAAATTTCCAAAAAGTGGCAAAAACCACGCCCACTTATATGCCAATACTGTCGCTTAATCGGGTAACGGATAAACGAATTCCCCGCTTATAGGAATAAAATATCTTGGAACCGATGATATAGAAGTAATGTTAAAGATCCCTGCTTAATCGAATACCCCGTTTAACCGAATATTATTTCTTGGAATCGACAGTATTCGTTTAAGCGGGGCCGACAGTACATTGATTTCCCAAAGCCAGGGGGGGGCAATTACCCCCTTTCTGCCCCCCTAAATGACTGGCCGCATGATTTTTTTTCTTCTTTTTTCTTCTCGGTACCCCTCTCAAAATCAATCGCTGTACCCGCGCCTGCATCTTGTTTACAAATGTTGTTGTTGAATATGTTTTGGGGGTCTCAGTGGCCGAGCGGTCTAAGGCGTGTATAGCCGATAACTCTGAGACGGTGGGTTCGACTCCCACCCTCGCTCCGGCTGTACTTTCCTTCCTTTGTGATGTAACTCTTTCATACATTGTCTGTACAAGATATATGTAATAAAAATCATACGTAATGGAGGAAAAACACTAGATTGTAGTCCTCATCAAAAACCTGGGCATATAGCCCCAAACGAAACGAAACAAACGAAACGAATATGTTTTGGACTGAAACTTCCTTTTGTTAGTAACAAAGATAGTCTAAAAGTGCTTTTTTTTGAACTTCAATGTTGAAAATTTACCAGCAGTTTGTCCCTCAAAGGACATTAGAGGGGCGATCGCAATCATGATGTCGCAATCATTAGATCGCAATCATCTGAGAGGGGCGATCGCAATCATCGCCCCGCTCTCGTATCCGTCCCTGCGGACAAAACTAATTTGGTTGACTTATATGTTTGAATGATTTTTCATTGACATGTGCATTGATTCTTGATTTGATGTAATTGAATTTAAAAGGGCTCATTTTTTAGCCTACTTTCCCGTCAAAAATAAAAGAAAGACGAAAAAAGTATTAAAAGTAGCTTAATGCATCTAAAAAATATCGCCAAGTCCAAAAAAAATCGCCAAGTTAAAAAAAATATCGCCAAGTCCAGAAAATATCGCCAAGTTGAAAAAATAAAGAGGTAAAAGGAATATCGAAAAATTAAAAATTTGAAAGTAGGGTATTGAGATGGGGAATTTGTGTGTCGGTCTGTCGGTCGGTCGGTCTGTCGGTCGGTCGGTCTGTCGGTCTGTCTGTCCCCCCCTAATAACTTTTGAATGAACATTCCGATTTGGACAAACTTTTTTTTGTTGGAAAGATCTCGGCGAGTACAGCTCATTCCCATATTTGATTTTTTGATTTGAACAATTTTTGGTTCAACTTTGAGCCGTTCAAATAACCGGTCCCGCGATACTAACTTTTTAATGAACAGTCCGATTTGAACAAACTTTTTTTTGTTGGAAAGAACTTTTCAAGGATACTTCATTCCCGTATTTACATTTCCGATTTGAACAATTTTTCGTTCAACATTGAACCGCTCAAGCAAGCTGTCACCCCTAATAACTTTTGAGTAAACAGTCCGAAAAAAAAAAATGACTGACTGTGCAGACGATTTTTTGTTTATTTATTCATTTGTTTTATTGAATTTATTATTATTATTATTATTATTTTTGGCAGACGATTTTTTTTGTAACAAAAATGTTTCATTCACGAGGGCATTTTATTCTTTATTTATATTTAACAACTGGCAACGGATTAAAAGTGAAATTCGAGACATTTTATCAACGGACGAGTTTTTTTTTCTTTTTTTTTTTCTTTCTTTGATAAAATGTGTTTTGATGTACTTTGTACTTTTAATTTTTTTTTGAAAACAATTGAGGAATTTTTCTACGGAAGAACTGTAACAGTTACATTCTTTAAAAGGTGCGACAAAACTTTATTTATTCATTTATTTACTTTTTATGTGTCTATTTCAACTGATGATAGGGGTATATTTTGCTTTTAGAAATCAGCTTCAAGTGCTAAAAAGGTATGTTTGACATAATTTTTAGTCTTAGATAATCAAGAGAATAATGATCAGATGCTAGAATGCCGATGTCGATGTACGGGAAAGTAGGCTCGTTTAGTTCTTGACAGAACTTCTTGTTTAAGATGTAAGAGAACATAATTTAAAAATAATTGCCTTCAGAAGATACGTAGTGATTTTAAGAATTTTTTAACATGAACACAAAAAAAGAAAATGATATTTTTAGAATTACAATGTTATAAGACATACATTTTTGGTTAAAACTACTTGCACTTGTTTAGGCTTTTAGTTAAAGCTACACATAACCTCTTCAGCAGTATAATTAAAAAGGATGAATTGAATTACTGTTGGCCCCGCCTAAGCGAATACTGTCGGCTCTAAGGAATATTGTTCCATTAAGTGTGTATCTTTAACATTGCGTTTATGGCATGGGTTCCGGGATGTTTTATTCGTATAAGCGGGGTATTCATTTATCCGTTACCCGATTAAGCGGGGCCCACAGTATGTATCCACAAACAGTAGTTTACTATTGTGAATACGTTTATTCTTTGCTTTCAAAAACACTAAGTTCTTTTCTTAGTAAATTCATGCCTTAAACTTTAGTCTAGGAGACTTTTTGAACTGAAATTAGTTTCACAAATATTTGGTATTGGTGAAACTAATACCAAATATTTGAAACCATAGCTCAAATCATTCATGGGACGTTGAAAATGTGCTATATACGTGTAACGAATCATTTATATATACAGCTCAAAATAAAGGGTTGAAAAGTAGAAAATATTGAATTATTATTCTCTTCAGAGTTTATAAATTTAATTTTTCAACATTATAAAATCATACTGAACTTTGACCATTCAAAATTGAAAAAGATATGTGTCAAGTGTTACTTATAAATAGCTTTTAGATAGGTTAAGTTTTAGGTAGCTGAAAGTACACACATATTCCAAAATGGTTTGAACTGAGATCCTAATATATTCAATGTTTGCTAATTTCGAACTTTTACTTGCGAATAAAATACACGTTCATAAGTTTACTATTTTCGGCAGCGAAAAATGTTTAAAATATAAAAGATCAACAGCAATAGCGATAATGTAACAAGCAGATAAAATTCGACTTACTTTTAGCACACAATCCAGCCAAGAAACTAGCAGCAATTTCATTTCTGAGTCGATTGAATTTGCAGACCGTTTAGTTCACCAAATACAAGAGTAAAACGAGAAGCAAGTTCTTAGTTTCTTGTTTACTTTAAACACTTCAGATTGAAGACCACATCTCGTTTCTTCACAATTTAAACAAACCACCAAATTTTTTTTTTATTTATTTACAACACATATTTCGAGCTCGTATACTTGGTCACACAGGACCCGAAACCACCAAAACAGTACAAAAAGTATTGTGTAAAAAACAAACACAGTCTCGGTTATGGTTTTACAATCAAAGCTGAAAAGTGTTCCGATTCACCCCATTTTACGGTACTTTCCGGTCCCCCAAATAATTACAGTGAACTTTCACTTATACACCACCTCATTTATGCGCCTTTTTCACTTATACGACGATTTTAAACAGTCTCAGCACATTCCGTAGCAAAATAATGATAGTATCGTTCGTTTATGCGTCGCTCTAAAGATACATATTTCACTTAAGCATCGAATTTGCCGTAAAATGTAAAAAAAATATTGATTTTCTTTAAAAAATTGGCATCTTTCTTTACTTTTCTCTTTATTCTTTCGCCTTTATTGCTCACGGAAGGCATTTTTTCCTTATTAACTACAGTTCGAAGAGGGACTATTACATCTTATCGATCGTTTTAAAGAAAGCAGTTTGTAATTAGGTATAATACAATTTTTGTTCTCTCTTTATCATTGTAGTTACGTTACAGCAATTACCAAACCGTAGTAATATGTCCCTTGTGTATAGAAACATTCGTATTGATTCTCTCATTAGAACCTATGTCGCGTTTTAATCCTTCGAATAGGTTTGTTCACTTATACGTCTTTCTCATTTATGCGCCTTTTTCTGTTGGTCCCTTGGACCGGCGCATAAGTGAGAGTTCACTACCTTACGTAATGGTTCAGTGGTATTAACACGCTGGAAGCTGCGGGTGCACCTTCCACCAACACTTCAAATGTACTTTCCGTTCTCTGTGCTGTAAACTCTTTTACACATGTAAAGTGTGTCAATTAATCGAAATACCCACTGTACTGTCGTGGTTCCCAGACAAGTAAAAGAGTTCTGCTTCTGGGCTAAATATTTATTATGGACTTTACAATATATACAAACGTACAAACTATACAAAGTGTTCCAAAAGTAAACCCTTTTGGATTTTTCGTATTCACAGTCACTGATGTGACTATTAACAGGGAGTTCGCTTCCCTCACAAATCCGGGGTCGGTATTCCGCCGGATAAAAAAAATACCGTTTCCCAGTCTCCTGACGGAGACCCAAACGCACAACCTAGCAGATCGACATCAAGTCCAGCTCTGCCCTGAACTCGTTGGACAAGCTGACCAACCACTTGACCACCGTGAGAAAAAAATATCTTTCCCCACGGTAAGCAGAGAGGTCTGGCGTCCAGATGTCGCCTTATCTATCCACAGCAGTGAGAACTAGCATAGGAATGTGCGATTCCCAGGCTGTGGAAAAGACCCTACGTTACACCACATTTTCAAGACAATTTAAAGGTACTGTCCGATCTCGAAAGCCGCGCCTAGCACCATTAAACGTTTCTATTTCAAAAAGCGGTGACAGCTTGATTAAGAAAATGCATCCTAGTACCATTTCTGCAGTCCGATATTATTTTATTTTTCTAGAACTGCGATAAAGAAGGAGAATACATTTAAAACAGAAAGCAGCATTAATGCAGAGAACATTGTCGAAACGTTCTAAATTAATAAACTTAAAAACATTCTTAAACGTCCAAAAATGAAAATGAAATTCAAAATCCCTCTTCTTTCAGGTGAACTTCAAAGACTTGAAAGTGTACTACATGACATCGGTTGGATATCATCCCCTTATCACACCCATTGATTCTGAGACCGCAGTGACCATCAAAAAGGTTCGAGCAATTTTTTTTCCTCTTGGGTTATTCCATAGAAATGTCAACCTCAGGCGAAGAAAAAAGAATACCGAAGTGAAAAAAGTATCAATAAATAAATAAATAAATAAATAATTAAAAATCATACAACATAAGAAGTTAAAAAAAATTGAAAAAGTATTGTAATTATCACTGAGATTAGCCATATTAGATAGTTTGTAGTGTGTTTACTGCTCGTTATTCGATGGTTACGTTAGTCACACTCCATCTTGAGTAAAAGAGACACTTAAGACTAAAAAAAGTAAGATTTGTAAATGTGTTTTATGTTTTTAAAAGCCAACTTTACACATTTTTCAAATATATCATTCAATTTTTAACACTTGCTTAACTTTGAGACATTTTTGCCTCACAACATGAGCATTCATTTTCAGGGTTGCAAACATGTTACGTTAGTCACGTTGCTATTTTGGTTGAAAAAATATCTACTGTCAGTCATTTTGTTTTAAATTCTTAGCAGAAATGATACATAGATACCATGTACATCGTAAATCCACCAGCATAACAAAAAAATATTTTTTATCCTTTAAGTTACAAGTAAAAACAGTTACAAAATCAGCTCTGAATGTTACGTTAGTCACTATGGAATGACCCTTTTCTAGAATGCATTATGCAAAACATGCACTGAGCCGTATACTTCCATGCTAAGCACAAAAGTGGTATCTGCAGTCAAGCTCAAACTGAGATAAAACTCTTTGAAATTTTGATCCAGACGATACTTTTTCAGGATTTTTTAAAAAATATTTCCCGTGCTCAAGCAACGCCTCCTAAATACTAAATGCCTGTAACTTTCTGGTTTTTAGCACAGAGCAAAATTTCATCCTTGGTTCAGGATACACTGCCATCTACCAGAGTTCTTCGAGAAAGAGAAATTAATGATTGGTTCATTTCTAAATTTAAATTTAAAAATCAACCAATCAAAAAATTTGTTTCGAATATTGTTTGGATCCATCGCCAATAGCTGCAAAATGCAATTGGTTCACGATATACTGCCATCTACCGGAGTTCTTCAAAAAATTAACGATTGGTTCATTTCTGAATTTAAATTTAAAAATTAACCAATCAAAAAATAACAACGACATTATCGGATTGCCGCAAGGTGGCGTTTAGAGCTGAACCCATCTCGACGGTAGCGAAGCAAATGTTATAGGAATTTAGCATTTAGGAGGCGTTGGCTCAAGTGACCATAGAACTTTGTAGTCAGGTAAAATACGTCACCTGGTGACGATAACTCAGTATTGCTAAAAAGTGCAGATACGACTTTTGTGCTCAGCACAGCAGTATAGGTAACCGTAGCGCTAAGTCAGAGGTCCGTTGTCGTTTACTCGAACTAAGGCCCCTATATATACGAGCCGGCGCATCAAGATTAAGTTTCACCACTTTGGATCCAGCGCGTGTTTGTGTGTTTGAGTGGTTGTCTTTTCTGGCCAGTAATCGCGTTTTGGTAATTTTTCACTGTGAGCAATTATTAGCGGCACGTGGATTTGGCAAAGCTTAGCAATGTGCCAAATCTTTTTTCTGGTAACCCTACTCCGCAACAATGAAAATTTGAAAGTAAAAGTTAAGGAATTGGATCCAAAGTGGTGAAACTTAATCTTGATGCGTCGGCCTATCTATATAGCGGCTCTAACTCGAACTAAATAACAGCACATTTGGGTCCTCAAAGACTGAGATGTATGAAGTAGCTCCTTGTGCTCAGTCAAGGCTTCACTAGATAGCGTTTTATACAGGCTGTATCATTACTCAAAACATCAATGGTGAAGATTTGCCCGCTAGAGAGCGCTGAACAAGGACCACCCAAATGTTTGTTTACATTTATTAGCATATTGTTTCTGCTGTAAAAAGCGATGTTTATCCTATCTTTAAGGGTTAAAATATATTGATATAGTTAACTGAAGTACAGTACACAGTGAATGGATGCCGAAAGCCAAATTAGTTCTGCTTTTTAGGGGAAATAAAATTCCCTTTTCAGGTAAAGGTATGCAAGCAAACGTTTTATACGACCAACTGTATCATGGCGAACTGTGGACTGAATTTTAAAAAGGTCTATGGCAACCCGTTGGTAGTATTGACTCGCTTAGCGAATAGATTCGCCATTTATCGTTCTGCGGTGCCAGTGTCGTTTCATAGTTAATTAATAATTAGAATCAATTAAAATGAAAAATAATTCGCTAACTAATTAAAATAAGGCGCTAAAATGCAGAATAAATCAACAAATGAAACAAGCTTTTCAATGAAGTTAAAATATACTAAAATAGAATTGAATGCCAAATTGTAAAATGGTCGCCAACAAATTAACCTTTAATTTTGTCTTTTATTTATATGATTTGTATATAATGTTAGTTACCATAAAATTCGATAGATGTCGTTGGACAATGACCACCGTTTTTATCCCAAGGATTTTGATCAAATGAAACAGCCTGTATAAAACGCTATCCAGTGAAGCCTTGGCTCAGTAAAGAGGTGATGGGTACATAAAATGCTATACCAGCTTGAGCTGGAAATAATAATACATGGTAAATACATTTCATAAAATGGTTCATGTTCAGCAAAGATATGAATAAATGCAGTCGAGTCTCGATAGCTCGAAGTTCCAAGGGATTGGCTAAAAGCTTCGAATTATTGGTATCTTCCCAAGAGTTTGGGACCTAATAAGATATTGAGATGAAGGCATATTTGAGTTATAAGGCTTCGAGTAATCGAGACTCGACAATATTTAGGGCCCCACGCTCTCCAGAAGACCCGAAGGAGCTCCTTGAGAAAATCCTCCACGTGTGTGTGGTGCATTCTGTTGAGATATTCCTCTTATGAGGTTTTCCTGGAGGAATTCCTTGAGGATTTCCTCAAGTAACTCCTTCCTGCTTTCCAGAAGCGTGTGTAGGGCCTTAAACTTGTAACTGTCATGCTCGAGATAGTTTCGGGCACAGCTAGTTTTCGAAAATGTCACGCCCGAGTATTATACGGGGTATTTTTTTTTTTTAGTGCATCGTATTGTTATACTCGAATATATATCGGGAGACGTTTATTTTGGCTTCATCTCGTTGTCAAACGTGACTGTTTCTCGTGTTTGCGCTTGGAAAAGTGTTAAAAATCAAAATAACTTGACAGTTAAAGGGTTAATAGATACGGGGAATACATGTAAATAATTACTAAGAAAAATAACTGCCGCAGAAGCAAAAAAAGTGCTGCATTAATAGTACCACGTATTCTCTCAAATATGATTGTATTGGTCTGCTCATTGACTCAAAAAAAATTACCACGTTTTTTTCTTTAAATAAAAAAAGCTTATATAACTTAAATTAACTATCATGTGTTGTTATGTTTGTATTTATAATACATTTTTTATCCTTCCACACTTTTAGGCAGTGTCCCACTTCGAAACAATCTACGGTATAAAACCCACGGAAGTGAAAATCCCTCACCTACAGTCAGCCGCTGCCATCTACATCCACAACCTGATGTCCACCTGCAAGGACATCGGCCACGCCCTCACTGCGGGCAAGGGCGACATCACACCGGTCCGGGAACTCGCCAAACACCTCCTCGGCCGGTCCACACTCACCCAGGGCCCCATTATCGTCATGAACTCGCCCTGGTACCCCCTCGTCTACAACCAAGACGACGTGCTGTACTACGAGAAGCTTGGCGAGAAGCTGGCTGGGGAGTTTCGCCAACTGCTGGACGACAGATCGGTGTTGCTTTTCCCGACTTTTCCTCTCCAGGCGCCCTATCACCACGAGATAACTCTCCTGCTGCCGAGTACTTGTTATACTTTGGTGTACAACCTGCTGGGGCTGCCGGTGACGCAGTGCCCCATGGGGCTGAGGGACGACGGATTGCCTGTTGGATTGCAGATTGTGGGTGGTATGAATAACGATCCTTTGACGATTGCCTGTGCTGCGGAACTGGAGAGAGCGTTCGGTGGTTGGGTGCCACCGGGAAGGACTAGAGTGTGATAAATTATTCGTTTATACGGACATCATGGTACTTACGTATTGGTGCCATCGCAGATATAGACTTGGCGGTTAAAACAGATTTGGCAGGGTTTTTTGGGGTAGTTTTAGACAATTGCGTGCTTGTGCGAACACAACCACCATAAAAAAAACCCGCCAAATAAAACGCCAAATCTATTTTAGGTACTTATCCGTTAGCCGGACGCAAGCAAACAATCAAAAATCGCCAATGTCACCAAGCAAAGCGAATGATAAATCTGTCAAAGGAACAAAAGTACGCTCAACGGTAAACAAACATGGTTGTGAGAAATTTGGCGGAATTCTACAAAAATCAGCTATATAATATTTGGCGATTTTTCGCCTGCTTCCGGCTAACGGATAAGTATCCTAATTCAACGACCAAATCTATTCTAATCACCAAATATGTAGCTGTAGTGGAGCTAATCCGTAAGTACCGAAATCATTCATGGAGATCATTTATTTTCAACTTGACATCGATTTTACATACTTTTAGTTGGGGCAAGTTCCAAACTGGCAGCACGGTAATGACGTGATCAGGCTTTTTGTAGCTTTTATAATGCTGCCAAGTTTGCTTTCCTCAACTGGAGCCGCTATATAGACAGGCCGACGCATCAAGCTTAAGTTGCCAAATTCAAGTGCTGCTAATGAATGCTCACACTGGAAAATGACAAAAATGAGATAACTTGCCAGAAAAGACAACCACTCATCAACTGCAGAAAGACATAACACGTGTTGGATCAAATTTGGTGAAACTTAATTTTGATGCGTCGGCCTGTGGCCTGTCTATGGAGCGGCTCTAGCCTCAACAAAAGATCTACCAGCGCAATTGGTCAGTTTCTAGATGGCGCCACTCAAACATTAAATCAACCATTTCAGCAGCACTACCTAAACTCCAAACTCTGACGAACTGTTAATATAGGTCACTAAATTACACGAGTATCAATATTCTTTTCTTTGATGGCGAGATATATATGCAGACTGTTGTAAATATATTTGCCATATTTTCCCCAATATTATTTTACCCGGAAGTTCAGAAAGTTTTTCATTCGTGTAAAAAGGCTTTAAACAACGGAGTTTTAGACTAATAAAGACATCTGGACTTTGATATCAAATTTTTATTTCTATTCGAGACTGCTCTACATTTCATCAAACACTGTACTTCAGCATTTCTTTTTTACAAATGGAACCCTTTTTGCTGTCCACTTTTTTGGCGGAACCCTTGTTTTTATTTCTATCCCCCCCCCCACACAAAATTACGAATAACGGAGTAGTAAATTGCACTCATTTTTTAAGGTAAGTTCCTTCAAAAGAAATTATTTGCAATTTTTGAATTTTATTTTATTTATTTATTAATTTCAACAGCTCAGAGTAACTTGGTTCACATTCAAAAAAAAAAAAAAAAAAAACCACACACACATTATCTTTGGGACTGCAATCCTTCTTAGTTAATGATTGTTGAATGGTCTGAACTCGTTTAGGCGTAATGCCAAAAATAGACGAGAACGCCTTGAAACAAACAAGAAAATATCCGTTGGTCCCATCAACATCGACACTCACTCTAAAAGCGTAAGAAGCCTTTTTTCGTGACTACTGCCTTCCATGCTCTTTCGTTTCTGCACGGGTAGCACAGTAATCTGTGCACGGTAGCACAGACGGGATGCAGTCCTCTTTTTTGTCAGTTCGGTCGGAACTTTCCCCACCTCATCACTACTCTCTGCAGAATTCAGAGTACCCATCATGCTGTTACCCAATATTATCTTTTTATACACCAGCAATTCAGGAAAAACAATAAGCCACACAAACAATATGAATTTAGCTATAGACGATTCAACAAGTTAGTGAGTGATAAGCTGATTGCGAGGAGGTTTCCGCAACACAGCTGCCCTCTGCCGGTAAATTTAAATTGACATTCATCTTTCTTCCACCCGCACTTGTGACATTCATCTATTTTCCCTCTTACCCCGAATCTTTTCATGCACATTTCAGTCGATTCTAATCTTTTTACTTCCTTTTACGTAGTAAAGGAAGTATTGTGATCGCGAAAAAAAATCACTCAAATTTGAGTCTAAATTTTGATTTTGCTCACCCCCGAATGAATGTTCCGTAGTTTTTTCGACCTGTCAGCACGTGCATATGTACCTACCAACATATAAGTAGCCGAAAAATCCTTTTCAACCACCCCCGAGTTAATTACGACGAGTTTTCTCGTGACGAATGTATGTGCGGATGTGTGTCGCATAACTCAAAAACTATATGCCGTAGAAGCTTCTAGCTTGGTATGTAGGCTCTGAGGATGGTCTAGTTGTGCACCTCCCCTTGTGGTTGCATTTGAATGTGCCTAAGGGGGTGTTTTACCCCTTTTTTGGGGTAAATCAGTGTTAATTTCAATGCAGACTCAAGTGATATGAATTGGCGCGACCACTTGGCGATATGTCGTCAAGTTTTTGGTCGCCAAGTGTTTGACGCCAACTTGGCGACATATCGCCGAATTGGCAACAAATTTGGCAAAAAAATTATTTTTTGAATTCGGGTTCAACTTGGCGCTATTGGCGATATTTTGCGAAAAATTCACTGAATGATATGAAAATCAGCAATATTTAGAAAATTAACCATTGTAAAATATTTTTTTGCATTGTTTCGTGTCAGATTAGGGGAGTAAATATTTGAATTGTTACCTTGCTCACTCCAAGCACTTTTTTTAACACTTAATACAACTACTAAGAAATTTACACGTAAAAGGAAGTAGTGTGGGGTCCATACCAGATTTTTTACTTC
The DNA here is from genome assembly GCA_038373865.1 of Uloborus plumipes. Classification (NCBI taxonomy): domain Eukaryota; kingdom Metazoa; phylum Arthropoda; class Arachnida; order Araneae; family Uloboridae; genus Uloborus; species Uloborus plumipes. The sequence continues at coordinate 21,018 of JAXGGA010011816.1, read as the reverse complement.
CTTTTACGTAGTAAAGGAACTATTGTGATCGCGAAAAAAAAAATCACTCAAATTCGAGTCTAAATTTTGATTTTGCTCACCCCCGAATGAATGTTCAGTAGTTTTTTCGACCTGTCAGCACGTGCATATGTACCTACCAACATATAAGCAGCCGAAAAATCCTTTTCAACCACCCCCCGAGTTAATTACGACGAGTTTTCTCGTGACGTCTGTATGTACGTATGTGCGGATGTATGTGCGTATGTGTGTCGTATAACTCAAAAACTATGTGCCGTAGAAGCTTCTAGCTTGGTATGTAATCTCTGAGGATGGTCTAGTTGTGCACTTCCCCTTGTGGTTGCATTCGAATGTTCCCCAGGGGCTGTTTTACCCCTTTTTTGGGGTAAATCAGTGTTAATTTCAATGTAGACTCAAGTGATATGAATTGGCGCGACCACTTGGCGATATGTTGGCCAAGCTTTGGTCGCCAAGTGCTTGTCGCCAACTTGGCGACATATCGCCAAGTTGGCGACACATTTGGTGAAAAATTTTTTTTTGTTTTCATTTGGCGCTATTGGCGATATTTTGCGAAAATTTCACTGAATGATATTAAAATCAGCAATATTTAGAAAATTAACCGTTGTAAAATATTTTTTGCATTGTTTCGTGGTAGATTAGGGAAGTAAATATTTGAATTGTTACCTTGCTCACTCCAAGCACTTTTTTTAACACTAAGGCAACTACTAAGAAATTTACACGTAAAAGGAAGTAGTGTGGGGTCCATACCAGATTTTTTCCCCTTGTTGTTCTACCAGATGATAGAACTCCTTCATAACCCCTAGATAGCGCTAATATCTCAAAATCGACGAAAAAGTGACTTTCATCTTTTTTCCCCCTGGCCCTTCATATTGTGATGTTTGGACTTTTAAGTTATTCTCAATGTCATTGTAGTTGTGTGAGGTGGTGTTCAGGTAAATTGAGTAAACATTTAACGTACAGTTGTCACAGGAAATTTCAGCACTGACATTTGTGTACAAGAATGGCAGTACCGCTACCAGTATTTGTAAGTGTCTTCACGGTATGTGAAGTAGTCAGGAATGAAGAAGCTGTCCTGTGGCTTTAAGTTTGTTTCTTGTTAACACATATCAGGCGAGTGGTTATCAATGAAGGAAATGAGTTCAGAGATTTTAGTTTTGAATTTGTCCTGGATGCCATTGCAGTTCCAGGATGCAATTTTAAATTTTAAGTGACTACCCACAATGGGGGGGAGTTTCTCATTTTTCGTAGCTCTCCTATAAAGAGTCATAAGTGTATCATTTAAGGTGTCAAATATGTTATTTTTTATTTTGTATTTCGGCTTTTTGTTGGGGGGGGGGGGTGGTTCTAGGAATTCCTTGCGAAAGCATGTTAGGAACATTGTTTTTATTAATGCTATTCTTCATGTTATTAGTTCTATTTGGGTCATTCCATGGATTTTGTGGAGTTTTGTTTTCATTTGTGGTGGGTTTTTGATTGAATTTTATTGTACCAATGTTGGTTTTTCGTGGTCTCTCAGGACATTTCGAATAATTTGATGTGTATGGACCACCGCAGAGGAAGCAAGTGGGGGGGGGGGGGATTACTATCTCTGTCACATTGTTCAGCTCTGTGGGGACCAGCACATTTCAAACATACAGATGGTCTGTTACATTCATAACTACTGTGATTAAATTGTTGGCAGTTCCAACATTTGGATACTGCGTTCTTTTTTACTTCCTTTTACGTAGTAAAGGAACTATTGTGATCACAAAAAAATTTCACTCAAATTTCGGTCTAAATTTTGACTTTGCTCACCCCTGAATGAATGTCGCGTATTTTTTTTGACCTGTCAGCACGTGCATATGTACCTAACAACATACAAACAGCCGAAAAATCAATTTCGACCACCCCCGAGTAAATTACGACGGGTTTTCTCGTGACGTCTGTATGTACGTATGTGCGGATGTATGTGCGGGTGTATGTGCGCAGAGCCGGATTACTAAATAGGCAGAGTAGGCACCCGCCTAGGGGCCCCGAGCTTCTCAGGGGCCCCGTCCTTTGAACTTTTTTTTTTTTTTTAGGGAATTAGTTTACGCCGTTGAATCATTTAGGATACGATAAAAGTTACAGCTTGCAACCTCTTCTTCCCTTTGGCAGTCAAACAAGTTTTCAACACTCACTGAACACAAAAGGGAATGTTTTACTACCTGCAGCAAGGACAAACAAGGGTAAATTCCAAAAGCCCCCAAAGCCCAAATGGGATTCAAGGAAACAGGGGGGGGAGGGGTGTCAACGGCGTTATTTTAGTATTTTGCAAATGCACTGGACGGAAAGCTCGGACACACGTGGCTCGTGGGAATTCGCAGTTCCTTAGATAAAAGAATGAATAGATACTCAATGTGCGAGCATCATGGCGATATGAGTGCTTTTATTGAGGGTATCATTAAAAATGATTGACTACCTAAATCGTCTCATACTGTTCCAGTTATTAGGTACTGTATTTTGTCGTACAGCCTTCGTATCCTTCAAATGCATTTTTTGGGGCCTGTTTGTCTACTTAACCAGGTGTGTGCGCAGAAATTTGGGGGCTCGTCACAAATGACTTTTTGGGGCCCGCTGCATATTGCTGTAGTTTAGTGATTTTTGAAATTTTGGGGCCCCTTCAGGCTTGGGGCCCGGGCCAACAGGTGTACCCATTCCCCCTATGTGCACGCCAACACCGGATATATAAAGTAAACCCACAGATTCTAAAGTTTCGGCAACTGCTACTGGCAATAATGATATTAAAATTCCCATTCCATTTAAGCCGCTAGAATCGCCTCTTAAAAGAAAAAAGATAAGCATAAAGAACGATCCTTTTATAATGTACATTTGGTGAATTCCTTTCTGTACCGTATGGTCGTGGGGGGCCCCTCACAATTACGACATAGTTAATTTGTAGCAGAAGAAATAAAACTACTTCTCTAAAAAAAATTTTTGTTTAAGATCATTCATTTTTTATTATTAAAAAAAAAAGCCTTGCAAAGTATTTCCCAAGTTACTAACCAAAGGGCCGAAACAGTGCACGAGGCTAATTGCTTATTGAAAGAAATGCTGAAGAAAGAAAATGTCATCATGACTGACTTCTGGTCAACGATTCCAGACCGCATCAATGCAGTAAGCAAGACTCTACAAAGCGAAACGATAGAGCTTCAAAGTGCCATCCTTCTCTTAAAATCCCTCTTAGATTTTTTGAAATTACAGCGAAAAAACTTTAAGTTCTATGAGAACAAAGTCAGCAACTTAAAGTATTCTGATGAGGGTGGAAGCAAAAGAAAGAGAAAAAGAAAAAAGCATTCCGATGAAGGTGCAGCTAAGGAAGTGACTCTTCAAGGGGAAGAAAAATTCAAAATAGAAACATACATTCCAATTTTGGATAAATTAACTCAAGAACTTTCTCATCGTTTAGAATCATATGAAAACATTTATTCAAGATTTGGTTTTCTTTGTGAATTTCCTGCAAAAACTGAAAAACAAATTTAAAAGAGTGCCTCAACATCCTACTCTTGTGATGTTGAATCACAATTTGGTGATGAGATGGTTCATTTTAAACATTTCATTTGCCAATTTGAAGAATTCCGTGACACACCTGTGATCCCAGTGTCTCAATCATACAAAATAATATTTTAACACTAACTGCAATCAACATTTCTAAATGTAATGACTGCGTTGCAAATTTATCGCACTATGATGATCACTAACGCCACAGGCGAGAGATCTTTTTCAAAAACGAAAATAATAAAAAGCTGTCATCGCTCCTCAATGACCCAAGACAAATTGACAACACTTGCCCTTATGGCAAGCGAATGGGATATTTTAAAAAATTTAAATTTTGAAGAAGTGTTAAATAGTTTTGTTACAAAAAATTAAGAAAAGTCAATCTTTAAATTTATTTTCAAAACTAGTCACTGCTGTCATGTTGTATTATCGAACGATATTTAAAAAAATAGTTACATAATTTTAAGTTAAAATGACTTTAAAGCGCAAGAGTGTGTGTGAAAGAATAAATGATAAAGTCAACGTTATTTAAGCACAAAATTACAAAATATTGGATACACGTATTTTACGGTCATAAGAAATTAGAAATCATAAATAATAATAATAACTAGGTGACCCTTGCGGAATTCCGCAAAAAAAAAAAAAAAACTCTAAACTTAAAATTTAATACGACAATTTTTATTGGCTTCATTTGCACAACATCGCCATCTACTGCCGTCGTTCTGACAACTTTTCAAAGAGATCAAAGACACGTTCACTTTTACAACTACTACAAAAGTGATACCCTATATTAAAATCAAATACCCAAGGCTACTACTAAACTAAATACTAACGTTATCGCAAAACTACCATAGTATTTTGAAACAATAAAAGTTACAATTAAGGTTTACCGAGCTAAGCCTTGGCTTGAAATGTCGCATTTAAAATTGATTTGAGCAACAATGTAACGATTTTGACAGTTGAGCAAAAAATTCAACTTTTTCAAACTTCAATCGCTTATAAGTCGCTTAAACGTGGATTTTCGAGATTCTCGTTACGCGGCGCTAGCGGAGAAACGTTCTAAAGAACGCATTTTTTTTAATCTTTCGAATGAAATCAAAATGGAGACGATACGACAATTATTTCGCTAGATAGAGTCAATTTTGTGCCCAAAAATTGAAGTTCGAATAAAAAACAAACCGACACTTTTTAGAGGGTGGGTCTAATTTTCGTCAAAAGCCCGCGGGATAAGCTTCAAAATCATAAATTTTCTTGCAATTCGATAAAGAAATGAGCGAGTTTCGACCGGGTATAGGATTCGGCTTAGAGAAATAATATATGGAGATTAAGTTTCAATTCATAGCAGCAGTCATCAAAGAACACCTCCTCTTGAAACTGACCTCGGAAGTGCATCGACAAAAAATTCTTTGTAACCCCGAAATAAGATTAATGAAATAATTTTCTATTTTTTTTCCTCAATAACGTTGATTTTAACATTTATTACAACCAGGCCCGGACTGGCCAGGTCGGGAAGTCGGCGATCGCCGAGGGCCCCCGAGTCCCACAAAGGGCCCCCAAACGAGTAAAAACTTTTTTTTTTCCTTTTTTTAGGATCCGACCTATAGGAGGGGCCCAAAACAAAGAAAAGAGGAAAGTTTTTTTTTTAATTCAGAATCAGAGATCCTAGCTAAGAAGGGCTCTCCAACGAGAGAAAAAGAAAAATTTAGTGGTTTCTTTTTAAATTTCGAGCTATGAAGGGACGAGGAGAAAGAGATATTGTGACGGTTTTTTTCATTTGATTTCCTTGCAGGGGCCCCCATCTCCTACAAATGGTTTTTCCATCCCCCTGAATACACTCGTAAACTTTGTGTTTTAGTGAACTTAATAAAGTCACATGATTCAGTTGTATATTTGGGGGGGGGGCGGGAGAATACGTGGGATCAAGGGTTCCGCACATCTATCAGTGAATTCGTGGGCCCCGGGTCAGATATTGTAACGGGGGCCCCCTACAACCCCCCTCCCCCCTTTAAATTCAAATTATTGACGTTTGGGCAGATATTTGGAATTTTGAACATTTTTTATTTCGCTTTACTCTAAATTTTCAATCATTTTATTTTTCATGGCATATAATGATGGTCATAAAGGGGTTGGCAGCAGGGCCGTATCCAGAGAAGACCTCCCCCCCCCCCCAACAAACGCAACCTTTCTATTTCGTAACTCAAAAGAGGAAAATAATTTATTTATTTATTTTTTTGTTCAATTGTCTGACAAACCTAGGAACCCTAAATTAGGGGGGAGGGGTGTGGCGTATTTTTTTAAGATTAGTTAGCTTTTTTTTGGATTCAAGCTATAAAAGGGCCCCAAACGAAGAGTAAGAGAGAGATTGTGTTTTTTTTTTTTTTAATTTTATTTCCTTGTAGGGGCCCCCTTCCGCCAAATGACTTTTCCATCTCCTTGAATACACTCGTAAACTTTGTGTTTCAGTGAACTCTATAAAGTCATATGATTCAGCTGAATATTTGGGGGGGGGGGGAGAGGAGAGTACGTGGTATCAAGGGCTCCGCACATCTATCAGTGAATTCGTGGGCCCCGGGCCAGATATTGTAACGGGGGCCCCCTACAACCCCCCTCCCCCCTTTAAATTCAAATTATTGACGTTTGGGCAGATATTTGGAATTTTGCACATTTTTTATTTCGCTTTACTCTAAATTTTCAATCATTTTATTTTTCATGGCATATAATGATGGTCATAAAGGGGTTGGCAGCAGGGCCGTATCCAGAGAAGACCTCACCCCCCCCCCCCCAACAAACGTAACCTTTCTATTTTGTAACTCAAAAGAGGAAAATAATTTATTTATTTATTTTATGTTCAATTGTCTGACAAACCTAGGAACCCTAAATTAGGGGGGAGGGGGTGTGGCGTATTTTTTTTAGATTAGTTAGCTTTTTTTTGGATTCAAGCTATAAAAGGGCCCCAAACGAAGAGTAAGAGAGAGATTGTGTTTTTTTTTTTTTTAATTTTATTTCCTTGTAGGGGCCCCCTTCCGCCAAATGACTTTTCCATCTCCTTGAATACACTCGTAAACTTTGTGTTTCAGTGAACTCTATAAAGTCATATGATTCAGCTGAATATTCGGGGGGGGGAGGAGAGTACGTGGTATCAAGGGCTCCGCACATCTATCAGTGAATTCTTGGGCCCCGGGCCAAATATTGTAAAGGGGGCCCCCTCGGGATTTTTTTTTTTTTCAAATTTTCGGTGATTTTCCGATAGTTACTAAAAATATTCATCGAACAAAAATGTTAAGATGCCATTCTTTTTTTTTTTGACTAAAAACTATTTAAAACTATTCGAATGCATAAAATGTGTCTTGTTTGTTATTTATTATTAAGTACGTATAATTATAAAATTAGGTGTGCTTAAATAATAGGCCTTGGTTTTTTGAACACCCCCCCTCCCACACACATTTTCTCTTCAAAACTTTCAGGTATTTTTTCATGAACTCACAATCAACCCTGGGGGCCCCTTTCCGCCAAATGATTTTTCCATCTCCCCGAATACACTCGTAAACTTTGTGCTTCAGTGAACTCTATTATACGCATGATTCATTTGTTTATTTGGGGGGGGGGAGGATACATGGTATCAGGGACCCCGCTCATCTGTCATTGAATTCTTGGGCTCCTGGACCAGTCATTGTAACAGCGCTCCCCCCCCCCCCCAAAAAAAACAACCCCATCCCCATCAAATTATTGACGTTTGGACAGATATTTAGAATTTTGAAAAATTATTATTTCGCTTTATTCAAAATTTTTAATCATTTCGTCTAATGGCACAATGAGGGGCATTAAATGGAGTTCAATAAGGCCTTTTCCAGAGAAGCCCCCCCCCCCCCCCGCAAAGGCAAAGTTTCTATTTTGTAACGCAAAAGAGGAAAACAATTTATTTCTTTTTCAACTTTCTGATAACAGAAAAAAAAATCTATATTTTGTAACTGTTAAACAAGTGAAAATTTGAAGAACTGCTAAAAAATTTGGCAATTCAAAATCTCAGCTGCAAAACATATTTGAACACATTTGCAGTCATCTCTCTTTCCCAATTCAATTGAAAGCACCTGCTGTATTCCTGTGGGGATTTTTGGCTACACATGGTGCCAATCAGGCCCCGCAGAAAAACTAGTAAACGTTTACAGACGATCGTCTTCTTTCTAATGTGTTTCTTGCCCCGAGGTACTTTTTTCCAACACGAGATTCGAAGAATAAGTTGTTTTCACAATAGTTCGGCGAGGATCGTCGTCTGTCGCCTGCCCCTGTGTGATAATTATTCTGAGAATCCGTCGCGCAAATTGTCCTCCTTGTGACATTCGTAGTCGAATTTCTCTGAGAAACAGATAACAACTCAATCAGCAATCGTTTCGTTAATAGGTTTGCTCCTTCAAACCAAAAAGGGGATGTCCATCATAAAACATGTTTCATTCACCAGAAAGGAGCAATTTGAATCTATTTCCTGTTCAGAGTTTGGTTTCGGGATACATCAATGGTTAGAAGAATAGGGCTTTGCCATTTGCCGCGAACTATAGCTGCAAGCTAATCCATGGGCACTGGGGAATTTGTGTGTGGTCTGAATCCTGAGTAGAGTGCCATGATGTCTCGTCAGCTGAGGGTTTTGTCCAGCGTTTGTTGTTTCCCACATCTGCTGGTCTTTAGCAGTAACTGTGCCGTGAAATGGTCGGCCTCCCACAAAATGTGTGAAGAAAGGGTGATTATTCGTCATTGCCTGATAAGCAAGCTAGAGTACCGAACAACTATGTAAGTACCAATTTATGTTTTATAAAAGATACACATTGGATTCCTTTAGAGCCCAATGAAGATTTTTTTTTGTATCATTTAACACATTGTTCTGAATTATTTAAATTTCAAAAGCACAATTTTCAATTGTGGATCCTTCACCCTTTTCTCTAGTAGAAGAAACCTTAGAACGTGTCTCTTTTTTTTTTTTTTGAAAAATATACGGTTTAGAAACATATGTCAGAAGTAAAGAGGAAAAAAAATGCATTATATCATATATTTGAATCGTATTAATATTTTAGGAGTATTTTGCTTGCATTGTTTTGTTAATTATTTTTGTTCAATTTTAACATGTTCATAAATTATATTTCTTTGATCTTGGTTAAGTTGCAGCTTTTAGAATGAGGTTGAAGTTTCATTTTAAAAGTAATAAGGGCAAAACAGTCCTTACCTTTGTGTGTATTCCGCTGTATCAAGATTCGCAATAATGTTAAAGCTAAGACCTCTGAGGGGTATTTTTATACCCCTTTCCCAGTTGCGTACGGAGGTGGGCTGATAGGACTGCAGCTTCCTCCGAAATTTTCCAAACAAATTTTTGAAATTTAAGCTGAAATCGTTTATTTATTTTTATTTTTATATATTTTTTTTCTTGCTGAAATCAAGACATGAGAATATTTCTTTTGACAAGAAAATTAAGTTTGGGGCAAAATTAAAAGAAAGGGGAAAAAAGTAAATTCCTTCTTTTTTATCTGTCCATTTTACTGTACGTGACGTGTATGGTTATCTTATAATTGTTGTTGACATTTACTCCAAATATGTGTCAGACACACCGATTAATACTTGTTAGTTCATCTAATTCTGTTAAATAAATTTCAACAAATGGGTGATTGAAACCCAATATTAGGAATTTTGTAAAATAAATGGCAAAATTAATGTTATTAAAGCTCAAATTTGCAAAATAATTGTATCCACTTGTTAAGACCTTCTTCAATAAAGAAAATTTCTCGAATTTCAATTTTATCATTTTCTATTTTCATCAAAACACTTTACTTCTCAACAATAATTCTAATGATAAAAATATTTTTGAATTGTGTCTTTTTGTCATCTGAAATTAGCATTGATATCAAAAATTCGGAACACTTATTTTTTAGCTTAATTTTATGAGGTGCCCCGCCCTCTCCTCTCAAAGGTTGCCGGCTCAGCCCCCCTGAAATGATTTGCGTCTGCGTACGTCGCTGCCCTCCCCATTGTTGCACCTCAGCCTCCTATCGTTACGTTTCTTTACTTTAGTAATTAAATTTAACTTTCAAAATAAGTTAACGGCTGCAAAGCTCAATGAATTAAAATATATGTAGGGGAATGTGGGGAAAAATGAAATGGTAAATATTTTCACAGTTTGCAGTGTCACCTATCTAGCAATATTTTAACTAAGTTCCTAGTCAAAAAGTTGATTCCTGTTTTAATGTTGATTCCTGTTAATTTAAGTGCTCAATGTAATTCGTCAAGTGCAATTGGGGCAAAGTGAAATAGTTCAATTCGTTTACTAATTCATTCATTTATTTATTAAATCACGTACGTATTTCATCATTTATTAATTTATTTACACGCTTTTACTTAATTATTTACTTACTTACTCATTCATTAACTCATTTTCTTATTTACTCTCCATTTTATATGCTTATTTATTTTCTCTCACGTTTTAGTTAATTCATTTGTTCACTTATTCGTTTATCTTTTATTAATAATTAACTTTTTTCGTTTATTTACCTATTCATTTGATAAAAATTACTGTTAATCGTGGAATAGAAACTTTTTCATAACAAAAATATTTTGCTTTTCACTTTGCCTCATGATTTTTTGAGGTGAAAATTTTCCACATTTTTTTGAAAGTACAAAATAACTGCCAAAGATAAAAATAATATTTCAACGACACTTGTATTACAAATTACATTATTCCTTCTTAATGTACAATAAAATTTAGAACAATTTCCCATTTGTTTCTTTTGAAGTAGGTAAGTAAGCTTAACTATTTCATTTTGCCCCACATTCCCCTACTACATATATTTACTTTGTCGATAAAATCCAAAAAAAATTTATAAAAATAAAGGAAAAAACATTATAGTTGAGTTAAATAAATACTTAAATAACAAGATTACTTGATGAAATATGTAACCAACCTTTCACACTTATGCTTATCGTTTTCAGAAAGGAACCTTTTAATGAACGAACAGAAAAAATAGGAAATTAAAACTCCTTCGCAAATTTACAAAATTATTTTTGCACCTTTATTTCATCGCAATGCAGGCATTTTTTGTAAAATTATAATGGTAAGGTAGCTGATGGATTAATTTTGGTTATCTGAAATAAATTCTATGAATACTAAACATAAGCAACATTTTTTGTTTTTTTAATTTAATCCAAAAAATAAAAAGCATTCTTACAATGACGTGGCTGTGATTGTTTTTTATTACAAAGTATTCTCTTGAAAAACATTATTTTATTCACGAAATATTGACGAATATTATTTAATATTACAAGCAAACGGCTTTAAAGAATTCAATATTTCATAAAAATTTAAATTTTGGCTATTTTATTAGAGGCCACTTGTGTTGACGCACGTAACCCTTGTGGCTTTTAAGGGAGCCTAATTAGGTTCCGTGGAACCCAAGTTGAAGACAGCTGCTTAAATCTAATTTCTGCCTCTTTAATTTTAATTACGATAATTAATTTTCTTTCGGTGCAGATATAAGGGGCTCCAGGCCCCCTAGGAAGGGCCCCTTCAGGCGAAGGTCGTGAGTTCGAATCTCCATGATCCTAAAATTTCCGATCCAAGTTTCCATAAATATACAATTTAAATTCATCGCTAGATTGGGCATTGCCGGTTTTTTGGAAAAAAAAAAACTATTTCTAACAGTAAATCGCGGAAAATTTGTTAAAATTATTTCAACAAAACAGAGGCATTGATTTCAACTTTGTTATTTTATTAAGTATTGCGTTAATACATAGCATCACTGCATGGAGGTTCATTAGCTGAATTTGTCACTTTGTCAGAGCGGTACATACTGGAATCCGCCTAACCCCATATCTCGAACCTGTCACCATGAGCCGCAGGTGGCCGAGGATTAGGAGAGTACAATAGGGACCGATAAGGTGAGCTGGACCAGTGGTTGGAAAAACTACATATTTTTTGTAGCGAACTACAACTACAACTACTTTCTTATAAATGTAGTTAACTACAGCTACAACTACTTTTTTTTAAATGTAGCGCGCTACACTACTTTTGAAAAGTAGTCGCTACTTCGCTACTTTTCAAAAACATATGAGAAAAAAAAATTGAATTTTCATTGTAGGAATTTAATTTTGAGTTTCAAGGGGGTTGGCAAGGGCGTAGCTAGGGGGGTACAGCTGCACCCCCTAGATCAGAGTCAATGGGAGGTCACTGTGACCTTCCATTTTATTTATTTTTTTGACAAACGATTTTGTCCCCTTTCCTGCTTTTCATTGTAACATGCTGATGCAGACAAATAAGTTCGTATTTTATTACTCGGTGAAATTTGGAATTTCATTCGGTCATTGAGAGCCTCCCCCCCCCCTTCGCCTCCTCTCCCACCAATAAGTTTTAAGTCCTTGGCGCCACATCAGAAAATCAGCTTCATTCTTTACCTAACACGGATCCTTGTACCAAACCCAAATTTGTCTTTTAGCATGAAAACAACTTTTTTAATCTGAGTATGCGAAGAATAAAAATTTTAGGGTGAAATATTATAAGTAAGCTTGCCTGTTTTTGAGGAGAAAATTTTTAATTTACCGAATGAAACTCAGAACTTTACTGAATGATTAAAAAAATGCATTCTTATCTATGTCTACCAAAAGAGACGTGAGGCATCACAAAAATGAATAAATTAATTAATTAAAGAAAAAAATAAAATAAAATGAAGTTCAGCCTTGCAATACTGTCTCACTGTTTTCAAATTTCATCAGCCAATTTGTATCGGATAAGAACTTTTTGGGAGGTCACAGTGACCTCCTATTGGGGTGCCACTGCTTGCACCCCCCTAACGTGAGTCCTGGCTACGCCCTTGGGGAGTTGGGTCTCGGTCTGAACACCATCCCTATTAATACGCCACCGATAAAATGAAATGAAAACGTTTTTCCAATTGTGTCAAATGATGTCAAAAATATTTAATAATTGATTTTTATTATTTTAATATTTTTCAATACTCCGTCACTAAAGAAGCAAAACTAAAGAAATATGAAAAACATACTAAACGGTACTAGTATTCATTATGAAATATTAATAAATAAGCTATCTGAAGTGTGAAACATAACTAAAAATGCTTAACTTACTTCAATATGCAGTTTTAAATTGTATGCGGATGACTTAGAAACAGAAAGTTTTTTGTTCAAAGTGCAAAGTTTGCACGAAAATCATTTCAATAACTGTGAAGTATTTATTATACGCCGGCCAGGGCAGCTCGATATTGTCATCTTCTATCAAATTTGTATCCTCTTCTATTAAAATTGCTGCCATGTTTGGTGGACATTGGAACAATAATCCAATTGAGCATTGAGCGCTAAAGCATTCATTTACATGACATTCTCGGTTGCTATAAAACACTAACACTCAGTTATCGCTCATTCATAAATTTTCCTTCCTCAGCCATACACTATATTCAATGCAAATATTGGCGGAATATGAAAATGGTGACGCCAAAGAAACCAATGCCGTCTAACATATAGAACTTATGGCGTCAAAATGATATGCCTGAGGTCAGCTCGAATTTGTATGATTCATTTTTCTCACTGCTTTCGCAAAGGAAATCGTGTACGATATGCGCCAGTCAGACGCGATTGAATCTTTTTTTTTCTGTTTTTTTTTTTTTTTTTTGCTCCATTAGAAAGTAGTTTTATGAAATCGCTACAAACTACAACATTTTTGTATCGCGCTACTCACTACACTACTTTTTTTAAAAAGTAGTGCGCTACACTACAAACTACTAAAAAATGTAGCTACTACAGTAGTTTCGCTACTTGTAGCGCGCTACTTCCGACCACTGAGCTGGACAGGTGATGACTGTCGCTGGACCCAGGGAAAAAAAATTGTGCGAATGGGGAAACTTCTGTGATAGAGGGAGAAAATCCTTCCAAACATCCCTAACTTCTACAAGGGAGAAAACGTTTTTGCTAAGTTGCTAGGCCCAACGTTAAATTCTACATTGCCCTCAGCAGCATAGGCGGACTTACGGGGGTGCCAGGGGATGCGCCGCACCCCCAACATTTTTGGCTGGATTTTGAAAAAAATGAAATTAAGTATGTTTCTCCAAGAAATACAGTTGGAAAAAAACCTTATTGTTCAGTGTTGCAGTACAGAATGAGTGTATACTCCGTAATTGGGTATTTATTGGCACATCATTACAATTTCTTCTACTTTAAAACTACCATGGCAAAAATTACAAATTAAAAAACAACGGGACTGTAATAACTTTATCAGTAAAATCTTTCCTGAAATCAACTGAACACCAGCATTTTTAAGGTAAATTTTCAAAATTTTCCATAGAAGTATCCCCCCCCCCCCGACTTCTTATTGTAGTGGCGCAACCAGAGGGGGCCCACGATGCTCGTGCTCCCTTCCTCCCACCCTTTCTCCAGAATGCTGAGTTGATATTTTTAAAAAAAATTTCTTTATTATTGAATAGAAGGTAAGAACGCGTCTAGGGAAAAGGCACCAAAATACCTAATGTTGAGAAAACATCTTAATTTCGTTCAAAAATAAAAAAAAATCTCTACACCTAAATTTTTCAACAGCATCAGATTGTTACTCAGCTAATTGTATGCCGCCCCCACCCCCTCTCGCCCTATCCTCTTGTTTTCAATTTCATTTCTGCCTGTTTTTCTTTTTATTTATTTATTTTTTTGATTTTGTCTGAAAATAAGAAAGTCTTCGAAATGCTATTTCTCGGAAGTCCTCTACCCCGCCAAAGTTATTAATTACGGAGCATCAAATTTCGTGTCCTGGTCTTCAATTTAGCTATTTAGCCAAATTTTCAGGAAAAATCCCCCAAATACCAAACACCTTAAAAGATTGAAAATCGCTTAAAATTTAATTTTTGAAACATCAATTTTGAAAGACTGCTGTGTCCTTAACGCCACAAATGATATCAGTGGCGCACCCAGGATTGCTTCCTAGGAGAAAAACTAGTCATTTTTGGTTAAATTAAGAAAGGGGCTAGGGGCTATCTCTTGTCAAATTTCCAAAAATTAAGTCCAAAAAACGCATTTCAAGCAGTTAGGTTTTACCAAGGGGTTTCATTTTTGTTCTTCTGGGAGGGGCTTAAGCCCCTTAGCTCCCCCTCGTTGGTGCGCCATTGATGATATTACATACACTCACATGTTTAAAGCTTCAATTTTGGAAAATTTTCGGATAAGGGCTACCCCAAACATCCTTTCTCCATCATTAAAAATCGTTAAAATTTTGGTTTTCTAAACTACAGTTTCGAAAAGTGTAAAGAGGAGAACTTTTTGGCACAGCAGGCTGTGGCTGACGCTTCCGTATGAAATCTGAAAATGAAAAAACTAATATTTGAAAAACTTTGGAATAACTAAATTTTTTGGTTTTTAAATTATTTTAACACTAGTATTTTTTAATATTCCGATATTTACAAACATTTCTGAACCGTTTTCTTCTTATTTTAAGATGGCTTGCAAATTAATATGGTAATTTGGGCTTCATAAACAATTGGCAAACAGCGCTATTTAGCGATCCAGAAAACCGGGAAATTCAGATATCCGACATAGCGATGGTCCCAAACATCCCGGATGACTGGTTCTCACCTGTATTTCAAAAAAATTTTCAAAAACAGTAAACTTTTTAAATTGAATCATATTTGAGATTATGTTTTGTGAAAAAGATTTCTTTTCAAAACATAGTTAAATTACAAATCAAATTAAATGCATAAGATTCTCTTTGAAATGAACTTACGTGAGAACTCCATAAGCTCTCGTAAAATTAAAGTTTAATGCATTACTGTAAAAGCAAAAATAACAGAAATGTTCTACATTATTTTTTCAAAAAATTTCAAAGACAACTTGAATTTTTTTTGCGTTTTATATTTCAATTGTTTGCAAAGTTTATTTCTCTCCCGAAAAGTATTTAACTTCATGAAGTTGCATTTAACATGAGTTATTATACATCTCTGTAGCTCACCATTAAACTTGAGTTATAATTGAGCAAGTAAATAAAAGGCCTTTTTAACTTATTAAGGGCTGAATTCAAGTGAAACACCATTGCAATTGCTTCTAGGCGACCGCAATTGCAATCGCTACTAGAAGTCGAATTAAAATAGAATAGTTTTTTCTATGGCATCGTTTCTTGTTGTAAATTCTTGCTTTGCAGCCTTTTTCCGTGGGACATTTTCAATATATTTTGTCCTTTCTTTTGGTATTTATTCTATAAGTATACTTATTGTACACCTAAAGTTTTCCCCCTCTGTTCGAATTGATGTACTGAAAACTGTCCATGCTGATAATACGAACGCTGGACGCCGAATGAAAAAAAACCACGTGGGTGGGTGCAGTGCGTACGCGTAGGGAGAAAGAGAACCGGTTGGGGGAAATTTTCGGGAAAAAATATCCCCGAAACTATCCCTAGGTTGACCATCCGATGGTTTGATTGACAACTGACCCAGCCCACTGGGAGGGACAGACTCATCACTCAGTTTCGAAGGCGAAATGGGGTAGACACCACTCATTTTGAGATGTTATCGACCTTACAGTAAGCAGGAGTAAAAAAAATGGCCGACTTATAACTTAACAACCACCAACACGTTTCTAGTGGAAAGGGGGTTGGTAGGGACAAAAAAAATCCCTGCAAAACCCTTCTTGAAATCCGGAAATCGTCCCCCCCCCCTTGATTGACGTTATCTCTCTCCATAGGGCGTGACCCACTCGTCAAAGTAGCTCGCGTTATCAGTTTTAGGCGAACTACAGTGCACACCGTCAGAGCAGGTGCAAATAAGGTGAACAACGTGGGTTCTATTCCCACTGCGCCAGAAAAGTCAGTTTTTGATTGATTTCTTTTTCGTTAGCTGAAAAAGCTAAAACTTATTACAGAATTTTAAACCACACGTGTTGTTGCATTACAATAAAAAAAGAAAATGTTTATTTTAGCATGAAAAATCTTCTTGATCTCCTCATTTATTATTTTTCAAAGGTCTTTTTTTCGGGGGGGGGGGGGCTGCCATACATTTCTTAATGCTTCATCAAACCATAAGTAAAGCATTATTTAAAAGATTTTATTCCGCACTGCCGTCAAATTATTTTTCAAAAAATCATTTTGCTTTTTTTAAAAATTACATTACAAAAAAAAAATCTTTTTCTACATTCATAAATAAATAAATTGAAAAAAAAAAAACCCGAAAAAAAAAAGATTTTTGAACTGCCGCTGTCGAATGTAAATGCTTCTTACAGGTCAATTAGTAGAAAATGCTAAATATACTAATTTACCAGTAAAAATATTTGGTCAACGTTTAGATAAAGCAAATTAATTCTTTTGAATTCAGTAAAATAACTGTTCCAAGGAATAAGCTCTAAAAATAACTAATAAAACAGCTCGCCCCCCCCCGCCCTCCATAAAGAAAAATGCAGTTTTCAGAACGTAATTAAAAAAAAAATCCGGGTCAGGGGGTTCCAGGGCCCCCGAAAAGGGGTACGGAAAAGGAAGCCCCCTTCCAGTACCTAGCCGACAACCCCAAGAAGAGCCAGTCCGGGCCTGATTACAACCAAATTCTGTTGGAAATGTTAATTAATCTGTCGATAAAATTTGACTTAAAAAAAAAGATATGTATGCTATACACTGAAGTGACAAAAGTCATGGGATACCTCTTAATATCGTGTCGGCCCTCCTTTTGCTCGGCGAAGTGCAACAACTCGACGTGGCATGGACTCAACAAGTCGTTGGAAGTCTTCTGCAGGAATATTGAGCCATGCTGTCTCGATAGACGTCCATAATTGTGAAAGCGTTGATGGGGCAGGATTTTGGGCACGAACAGACCTCTCGATGGTGTCCCATAAATGCTCAATGGGATTCATGTCGGGCGATCTAGGTGGCCAAATCATTCGTTGGAATTGTCCAGAATTTTCTTCAAACCAATTGCGAACAGTTGTGGCCCGGTGACATGGCGCATTGTCATCCATAAAAATCCCATCGTTGTTTGGGTACATGAAGTCCATGAATGGCTGCAAGTGATCTCCAAGTAGCTGCACATAAGCATTTCCAGTCAATGTTCGGTCCAGTCGCACTAGAGGACCAAGTCCATGCCATGAAAAAACAGCCCACACCATTACGGAACCACCACCAGCTTGAACAGTGCCTTGCTGACAGTTTGGGTCCATGGCTTCGTGGGGTCTGCGCCACACTCGAACCCTACCATCGGCTCTTACCAGCTGAAATCGTGACTCATCGGACCAGGCCATGGTTTTCCATTCATCTAGGGACCAACCGATATGCTCACGTGCCCACGAGAGTCGCTGCAAGCGATGTCGTTCTGTCAGTAAAGGCACTCGAGTCGGTCTTCTGCTGGAATAGCCCAAGAAATCCAAATTTCTCCGCACAGTTCTAGCAGACACGTCCATTGTACGTCCCACATTGATTTCTACGGTGATTTGACGCAGTGTTGCTTGTCTGTTAGAATTTACGACTCTTTGCAGACGTCGCCGGTCTCGATCTTTAAGTGCAGGCGGTCGACCACTGCGCTGTCCATGGTGGGATGTTATGCCTGAAATTTCATACTCTCGGCACACTCTTGACACAGTGGATCTGGGAATGTTGAATTCTCTAACGATTTCCGAAATGGCATGACCCATGCGTCTAGCTCCAACTAACATTCCGCGTTCAAAGTCTGTTAATTCACGTCGTGCGGTCATCATCACGTTAAAACCTCTTCACATGAATAACTTGAACAGAAATGAAAGCTCTGTAAAAGCACTGCGCATTTATACCTGTTCTATGCGATGCTACTGCCATCTGAAAATTTGCATATTGCTATCCCATGACTTTTGTCACTTCAGTGTATTAACATACTTTTAGTGACTTCTCCTATATCTATGAATGTAACGAAACCTTGCAATTCAGTCTCACCTGCTCATGTGTCCGAAGCGTTTTGCAATGACGCAGAATCTTTGCCGAAATATTAAATTGAGAGCACCCCATATATTTTTCTTTACATTGAGGTTATTTGTTCAATCAGTGTTTACATTCCTACTGTTTTGAGTTAATTCATAAAAATAAGTTATACTAAGCTGTGGGACATCCTTTTGCTGTTAAACACTATTTTTTTAATATTATTTTTTACTAGCAAAAATACCCGGCGTTGCCTGGGCCAGTAAAAATATTGAGAAACAATTTATAATCGCCTTTTTTTTCCTAAACTAAAAGAACTCAAAACGTACCGCTTTGACGATTTAAAATGTCGCTAAATTTGCGGTAACTGTTTTGGGATACCTAGGATGATTTTGCTCCCCTCCCTACTTTATGAAAATATGCTTAGGTATTATAAAGTCAGTAATTTTTGTCAAAGAAAAATTGTCATTTAATGCTGAGAAAATATTGTTGACTATGAAATGACGCTAAAAGTTTATGTCCTAAGTGATTTCAAAATTAGTAGGGAGCATTTGACAATTATATGTGCGAAAAACACAAATTAATGGTAGTTTTAGTTTTGGGGTTTGATTAATTTCGTATGCGGATTACTTTACGCTTTGACGTAAGTTTTAAAAGTTTATTAATGACAACGTACGGAATCGGCCAAAAAAAAAAAAAAAAAAACTGAACTTTTCTTCAACTGTGGGAGTATTATCTCGATGATTAAGATTTTGGCGCAGTTTACAAATATCAGACAACAATCGTTTTATTTTAGTTATATCGTGTAAGAAGCAAAGTATTATTACATAGTCTTTGGCGCCAAAACTGGCATCCGTTGAAAAATTACCCATAATCTTAGTTATAATATTCTTGTAACAAATTCGGCAAGATACCTGTTCGATTGGATTCTAAGTGACCAATTGTAAGTACCGTCCCCCCCCCCCAGTCAGCGCAAACATATTTTTAAAAATACCGTAAAATTGTATTTTTTATCCGTTACCCGATTAAGCAGGACCGACAAATTTACGAAACTTGTGAAAATAATTGATACAGTGAACAATTTACTAATAAAGGAATACAATTTATTCCAAAAAAATAATATTTTCACGCAGTAATGCACATTAAGAAACACATTGCTTAGGATAAATATTCTACTTACACAACTAAGACTACAAAACGTTTTAAATACAAATCCTGGTAAAAGCCTGGATATTCCCCATGAAGCTGGAAAAAAAACCTTCATGATTTGACTTGAGAAAAGATTTGAACATTAAATACGGAAAGAAGAAATGATGCTCGCAATTTTAGCTTGCGACAGGGAGTTGAGATGATACACTAAATACTGAATTAGTTTGTTGGAAGCCTTCGCGGATTTATGCGAAAAATGTGCTTAAATTGGAATGAAAAAAGCACTACCAATCGAACTTTTTCGAATATCGTTATAAATTATAGCCTATGTGTTATTCTGATGTATAAGCTACATTATGGTAAAAGTTCCATTAAAATCCATTCAGTAGTTTTTGCGAGAAAGAGGAACAAACATCCATACATCTGTGGCGGCTAAAAGATTTGAAGTGAAGATATTTTGATAAAGATGATCTGATGACGGTAGCGCGAGCTCATGGAGCGAGAGCAAACGTTCGATAAATAAATTGAGGATTTGTATAACAGACAAGGTTTTACAGTTGTAATCTACGTTAATAAAAGATATATTTTACACCAAAATGGTGAACCCGGACGTGATCTATACAATGTCTGAGCAAGAGTTATTAAAAAAAATAGCTGATTTAGAGTTTACAGTAGCGAAGCAGGAATTGCTTTTAAATGAAGCACAGCAGACAATGCAGGAGCGGAAAAATACGACTGCCACTGCGACGATGGACTCTCAAATTTCGCCAAGTATTGTACAGCAGTCTGTTTTGAGAGTGACCGCCAAGCTTCCGCCCTTCTGGCCGGAAAAACCAGAGTTATGGTTCTCGCAGGCGGAATCGCAGTTTGCACTATCCGGCATCACTCAGGACATTACGAAATTTCACCATATTGTGGCCAACTTGGACGCAAGATATGCGGCTGAAGTTGAGGACATTATTAAGTCACCGCCAACAAGCGCCATGTATGAACATTTAAAGAAGGAGTTAGTCCTAAGGCTCTCGGCGTCCGCTGAGCGACGCATTCGGCAAATTCTCGATCCAGAAGAGCTTGGCGACCGAAAACCGTCGCAGTTTCTCCGACATTTAAAATCTCTTGCCGCCGGTTCGGTGGAGTTGACGGAACCCTTGCTTCGCACGCTATGGCTACAGCGTTTGCTTGGACACGTACAGGCTATTCTGCAGGCGCAGGCGTCACTTTCGGCTGAAGAAATGGCCAAAGTGGCAGATCGCATTCTGGAAGTCCACGTTGCAGCTCACGGAGGTGTTGTCAACGCCATTGCCCAAGCAACCGACTCAAATATAACCAGCCGCATAGAGGAGGAGATGCGTGAACTTTCTAGGCAAATTGCAGCAATAAAGATGGGACAGTTACTCCTCCTCCCACACCCCCAATAGCTTAGAGAAAGCCTTCCGGTTTGGGTTGGGTGGGGAGGA